>APFE031051448.1:126492-151864 GCA_000404065.3 Pinus taeda | reverse complement strand
TTTGTGCTATTCTTTTTATTATTTTACTTTTCTATAATTCATTATTCTTAAAATATATTTTGCATTAATTTTAACTATAAATTAATTTTCTCTTTCTCTTAATATTTCTAATAGTCATTTTCATGTTACTATTTTTCATGTATCCATTTCTCCTTTCTATATATTTATGGTCACACTCCCTTCTATCTCGCATTAACTTTATGTCCTTGATAATGGGTGAAGTGTTTGCCTAAAATATCAGATGCTTCAAGAAGTTCAAACAATTTTCTTCCAAAAGTATTTCCCAATATAGTATGGTATGTTAATGTAAACTAAACAATGAAATTTTTAAGGATCATAATTTTATATCTAGAGCTCATAATTTCACAAAATTTATATCATTAGAAAGATTTCGATCAACAGAAAATGATAATAACCTCAAAAAAAAATATTTGAGAGGGTTAAAAAAAATGCCCTACACCTCCATAAAGTGAACTTGAAAATTGGAAATATATATCACATATCCTCATTTGAGAAGATTAAAATATATACAAATAGTATTACCAATTAAAATAGATTTTAATTACATCAACATATTCCAACATGATATTAATAAAAAGGAAACTATGGCATTTTAATATGAACTAAACAATGAAATTTGTAAAGATCATAATTTTATATCTAGAGTTTAGAATTTCACAAAATTTATATCATTAAAAATATTTCGATCAACAGATAATAGTCTCAAAGGAAAATAAATAAATAAAATGAAATGGTTAAAAAGAAATACCCTACATCTCCATAAAATGAACTTGAAAATTGAAAATATATATCATATATCCTCATAAAGTCCTCATAAAAGTTTGGAGAGGATTAAAATATATACAAACAATATTTCCAATTAAAATAAATTTTAATTACATAAACATATTCCAACATGATATTAATAAAAAGGAAACTAACTCTAAATCAACGCTAAACTAAAATTATGTTGAATTAAAATCAAATTCAACATAGCTTCAAAACTTATAACTCACATCTAATTATTAAATTATTAGTTACTTAATAAACATAATAATATTATTGAAAATTAAAAGGTAAAATAAGATCATCAATTTAAATAGTGGAAAGAGTACTACAAAGAGAGTGAGATACACGTGGTGTTCAATATGAAATCTCTGATATGAAAATCATCTTTGAAGTGTAACATTCTTTGACCTAATTTTTTTCCCCATTAATTTAAAAACAATAATTTAAATACAAAACTCAAATTCATAAAACATATTTAACATCGTTTAAATCAATATGAATCAATTACTTGAAATATGAAAAATCGAAAACAAACTAATTTATAATACTAGTAAATCATATATTTAATAATATAAAATAATAATTATAGTTAACCAATAAAAAGTATTTATATTTGGACTTTTTTTCAATCAAATTTTTTCTATTAGATTTCCATAAAAACGAGGAGTATAAAAGGTGTCTCCACAACCTCATTATCTCATTTTGACCAAACTCGTTGGCATTGGGGTTGGAGGATGATACATATAGGTATTTGCATGCATTATTTCCGTCACGCTTAGAAACCATACATCGCACAGAGGAGACAAAAAGAACAAAAATAACTAGCATGTTCATGCATGTGGAAGTTGATATGTTCCACATGAGCTTCCAGATCACGAAGATGATCACTAGTTCAGCGATGGCTCTGTCGGAGGTTGTCCAACTATTCCAAGAGATTGTTTTGGATGAATTGAATGATGTTCATATATGCAACTAGATCATTGTATCCCTCATACTTGTGATCACACATAATATCCACATTGGCCTAGATGCCTCTTAGTTGCTCCGCTATAGAGTCCAAGGAGGCTCAAGAAACTATACAACCTAGAGAACGATCCAGAGTATAAGCCACCTCACCTTCACATTCCATACTTGTTGAATTTCCAGAGGAAGAGTTGTGGTTGTGGGCTAGACGACCAACATTGAAGTGATGGTCGCCCCCATGGCGTGGCCTCCCTCTCTGACATGGCATTTCCCTCGAACCTGAAGGACTGACAAACAAGGTCTTTGAACAATCCCCAAATCTCTTGGCTAGATAAAAGTAGAAACAATGACCAGTAGAACAATGAAATTTTCCTTTCCTGAAAATGATAAATACCATGCGCGAGAAGGTTTTGTAAGGTTTTGTAAAAGAAAGAGATAGACTTCCCTAAAACAAAGAAATTACCAAGAATAAATGTGTCACTGAAGCCCACATCACCCAAATGCTAAATTCCTCTACACAATTAATCAGAGAGTCTACCCACAAAGCACTGGACCTGAAACAACAACAACCTAGAAAACACAAGGGGCTTAAAGGGGGGTTAAACACCCACTTGTTCAAGCTACAAATGAGGGTGGTTGCCAATGTTATGCCAAAACAAGGGCAAAGATAAAAACCAAGCTTCCACAGACAAAGACTAGAGTCAAGAGAAATGACCAGAGCATGATCACTTAACACCCCAAGACGCAAGCCCTAGACCTCGACAGAATCCCCTTCAAAGTTCTCCCAGAGTTTACCCACATAACTATTAGCAAACCAACTGGACAAATATAAAAAGTGTATCAAGGTTACCTTCCCAACGCATAAAGGGTAGTCGACCTTGAAACTACAATTTAGATTGGGGTGAAGGTGTTGCTGATAGTGTTGGAAATCCATCAACTAAGGGGATGTCCCCGGTATGAAGTCCCAATCATACCTCACACTGTTTGGTGTAGGACTCCCATCCGGTATAAAGACCTAGTTTCCAAATCCTTAAAGATTTTCCTTGGCTCTCACTATCAAGATAAGAGAGTAATGTAATGGTGTCTTCGAAAAGTAAGGGAAGTGTGCTTGGAGAGTGTGCAGTTGCAACTATGTCAAGGTTCTTCTACTGCAAAGGGGAGATAAAAGTGAGCCTCTAAGTGAGAGGTAATAGTACCACCCAAGAAGAGACACACATGAACTAGAAGGCTTTGACTAACATCCAGCGGAATAGTCCACAGCAGATGCGATGATCCTTACAACCAACAAATAAGGAAATATGTGTCTAGTATCCCGCGGAATATTCCACAAGGACGGGACATCAATAACAACCATTACAACACATTCTCAATAATATAAACACCAAAATAACCGAAATAGTTCAACTATCTTTATACATGTGAAAGAAAACATGAAATACAAACGTCCATGGAATACTCTTACAAACATTCGCAGTCCATGCATGAAGAACGTGTTGGCCTTAAAATGCTACTATTATTAAGAAAAAGTTCCAAGACACATGTTTACAATGTACATCACTAGCCCCAGTAATGGGACATTGGAGCCACTCCTTGCTCCTCAAAGAACTAGTTGATCTCTCTAATGCCTTGTGGGAGGAGCCAAGGTCAAAATTTATTTGCTTATGTAATGAGGGGGTATATATAACCAAGGGATGATGCTTCCTCTTTGTGACTCTTTTACTACCCTCGTGATTGTTCAACTTCCTATGACTTTTCAACTTACATGACTCTCCATATTCATGTGTGTCCTTCAGACTTCCACTTTACAATACATTTGAATATAATATACATGGTCCACAATAGTGATGTAGCATATGACCACTCATGACATGACATGACACTGCTGACATGGACTGCTTAGCGATGTGGCAATGTCAAGTCATTATTGCTACTAAGTGTTGGATGTCTTATTGGATATGATTTCTCTTCTCCTCCGCATGGCTTGGTGATGTAGAGTCTTCAACGATCTTTAGTCTTGGATGGTAGTTGTAAACATGTGTCCCTTTTCTTTGCTTTGATAGATGAGCTTGTATGTTTCAGCTGCAAAGATGTATTTCTACATGCTCCCCTTCTGCATCTCCCTCTTCATCATCCTCTCATGGTGTAATAGAGTACCTACATCAACAACTCACTCATGATGAGACAACATCATTCTAAAAACCCCTAGCATCAGATAGAGCATTTGGATTCATGAAATGGGTTGGGACTAGGTTAAGTCACAAGAGAAGACCCAATGACTGCACAATTAATAGTTTAAGTAGGCAAGGGTCAAGGTTCATCACTGAGACTGTGCAGTGCACAGATCAGTCCAGACTGAGGCGAATTTATGCCCAGTCCTCACTAAGGGAGAAAATTGTGCAGTGCCCATTAAGGGAAAAAATTGTGTAGTGCCCACTGAGGGAAAAATTGCACAATTAAAGCAGGCAATGGAGGCTACGGGATGGGGCCTTGAGAGGATAAATTGCACAGTTTCAATAGGCAAGGGGGACTGGGTATTGGGACTGCGCAATGCGCATCTCAGGGAGGCTTGAAGTACATAACTGTGTAGTTTCTGGAGGCAGTGAGGTCCAGCTGAGGGAAAGGACATTGGGAGAAGCATCTGTGCAGTTTTGGGTGCCAAGGGAGGTTGAGCTTCTGCACATTCTGTAGTTCCATCAAATAAGGGACAAATTTGAGGGTTGAAGATGCAAAGTGTGCAATTCAAGGCAGACTGGGAGACACAACTGTGTAATTCTGGAAGAAGACATCGAGTTGGGCTCAGAAATTGCACAGAGAAAAAACCCGAGAGGACAGAGGCTACGCATTATGCAGTTCCATGAAGCAAAGTCACAGCTTAGAGGGCCAAGACTACGTAGTGCATAGTTCATTTAGGGCCCAGTGAAGCTAAGTTTCTTGGTCAGGAAGATTTTCCAAAAATGGTTGTGTGTGGGATGGGTGATGAATTGTGATGAACCTTGACCTGTGGGATAACCCCAAGGTCCTTCAGTTAACCATGTTTCCACCCCCATAAGGGAAGGGGTATCTTCTTTGAGGAGGTTGTAAAGAACATGAAATTCCCTAGGGTCCAAGTCAGTTATGCTCAAAACTTCATGCCATGGAGTAGCGAAGTGATTGTGTTTTTTGTCAATGCCCACTTCGCCAACTAGTCGACAACTTTATTGCCAGCATGCATGACGTGGCCAATGGTGGTGTAGCAAAATATTTATAATAAGAGCTTTATTAGACCCACCTGGGTCTCTAAATGTTAGATTCTCACTATTTTGGAAATGGGGGATCCATCAATGATCTTTTGTGTCATATGGATTACCATTTTTGAATCTCTAATAATTTGAAATTTTGAAAATTCCTATTTGAGTGCATGAGCAAGACCTTTCTCCATGGCGGCTAGCTCCACAGCATTGTTTGTAGTGTTGCCACAATAGCCTGCATAGATACTAACAAGGGATCCCAATGAGTCTCGAAGCACACCTCCATAACCCATCGGACTTGGGTTAGCTTTGGAGGCCCCATCAAAGTTTATTTGAACAAAGTTGAATGGAGGGTATTTGAAGACAGAAGGGGAGGACACTAGTCTAGATTCTAGTTGAGAAGATATTTGAAGGAGGATCATTTCTAGAGATATATTAAGAGACAATAGGATCGATGCATCATGAGGGTCCGCCTTCCAGTCTTCAGGTCCCCATTTCTCAAACACAATAGTCTCCCGCAGGTTCTCTTTTACTGTACTCCAGATGGCGACACTATAAGGTTGTTGGTCTTGAAATATAACATGGTTCCTTTCCTTCTATATTTTCCATAAGATAAATACAAGGACCAAGTTCCAAACTCTATTAACAATTGGGTCCATGTAGCGATTTCTTTGCCAATTTTCAATTGTAACTAGTATATTGTCCTAGTTGCAATCAAAGGAGCCAAATAAGGAAAAAGCCATACCCCACACCTCTTTTGTAATACGATAGATATTGAGTAAATGAGGCAACATCTCCTCTATATGTTTACATAGGGGACATTGAGATGGACCTATAAAACATTTTTTAAGAAACCAGTCCCATGTTAAGATCTTTTTGTGACCAACTAGCCATAAAAAATGGGCAACTTTCGACTATAGTTCCCAACACTGGATTTTGTCCCAAATACTCTAAGGTGGCATATTATTGGTGTTGACCTCAATGAGGTATGCTTATCAGATGGAGAAAGTGACCACTGTTGAGTAGCAGCATCAGAGTTTGTCTTGGTCTTGGGAAATTTGGATTCTCCATTTTTGTAGTTGTTGATTCAATGTTTGCCAACATTCCAAGGGTGCCTCCACTTGCCATTCACGATCAGATTTCCAAGTTCTCCACTCCATATGATTTTTGATCTCTTTCTGGTAGTTATCGATTGTCCATAACTCCTTTGATTTAAATGCACATTAAAATATAGAAGGGATTCATCCCTATATATATGAGAAAGTTGTTGTCGTGATTCTTCCCAAAAGAGGGTGGACATACAATACTTTATTTCCCAAAAAAAGTGATCATAGATACGATAGCTATTGTGGCTTGCCAAATTCCATATGATAGAACTAGAAGGAGGAGAAGAATCTCATAGGAGAATGCACTGGGAACTTCCTTTCCCATACTTTTGAGTCCATATTTGCTTCCACTGCTATGTGCCTCCTTGGATCCAGCGCCACCAGAGTTTAGCACCCAAAACCACATTTAAATTCTCTAGATCACATAGCCCTAAAACCCCTTGAGTTTTAGGAAGGAAATTTTTGTCCCATGCCACTAAGAGCCATTTATTTTCTAGGGTGGCTCCATGCCACAAGAATTTTCTGAAAATGGAAATCAAATCCCGATAAATTCTTTTGGGGGCTAGAAGTACGGAGAGTTGATAGATCGGGATTGCCTGAAGGACTTCCTTGAGGAGAGACGCACGCCCTGCCAAGTTGAGTACCCAGAATTTCCAATTGTACAGTTTCTTCATGAGTTTAAAGCAAATGTATTTCCAACATACAATACACAAAGGGTTAGCAAGTAAGGGGACTCCCAGGTATTTTTAGGGAAGAGAATCAACTGAGAAGCCCAGTAATCGTTCCAAGTAGATCTGCACAAGTCTAGGAGCGTGAAAAAAATAGAGATGAGATTTTTCTTTGTTAATGATCATACCTGAGTTAGATTGGAATTCGGTTAGGATCCCATCAAGCATTAACACATCCCAAACCGTAGGCTCTCCATATAGAAGATTGTCATCTACGAACTGTTTGCGGGTCATGAATATGTTTGTACATGGAAGGTGTATCCCTTTCAACTCATTATTTTTCTTTACAAAATTGATCATACGACTCAATCCATATGCTGCTATGATGATCACGAAAGGGGTATTAGATCCCCTTGTTGTAGGCATCAAGATGATCAGAAGGTGGTTGAAGGAGCACCATTAAGCAAGATTGAAAAGAATGGTGTTGAGATCATAGATCGGAACCAACAAATCCAAAATCCTTCAGCAACGAGAGGAGGTACGACCAACTGAGGCAGTCATAGGATTTTGAAAGATCCAATTTAATCAACATCCATTGTTTCTTGTGACTATGGAGTGAGTGTATGACTTCATGGGAAAATAATATTCCATCCAAGATTTGATGCCCCTCTACAAACCTCGATTGTTTTGAGCTAATGATTTGGTGAAGAATTAGCTTCAGATAGCAGACGAGGATTGATGAGAGGATTTTGTATATGACATTACATAAGGAAATGGGCTAGAGGTCACCCGGAGTGTTTGCATCCTTGGATTTCAGAATAAGAGTAAGGATGGTTGCATTTAATCGAGACCAAAATTGTCTTTGCCTCTTGGATTCTTCAACCAGATCTATTATTTTTTATCCCATAAACGACCAACATGCTTTGAAAAAATTCAAGGTGAATCCTTTTGGACCCGGGGCCTTGTTTTTTGATAATTCTTTAATCATAGTCTCAACTTCTTCATATGTTATTGGTCTCAATAAAGCCACATTTTGATATTTAGTTACTAGTTTGGGAATGTGTTGAGTAACCTGAGTGATATCCTCTGCTTGATCATACACTTCTTTGATCAACAAGGAAGAGAAAAAAGAGGTTAATTCATGTTCCATCTCTTGGTGATTCTCTAGACAACTTCCATCCTCAAAGGAGAGGCATACGGCCTGAGGAATATGGTGTGGTTGTGTTGCCGGTGATTAGTCATGGATCTATGGAAGAATTTAGTGTTGGAAATAATACTGAGGGGGGGGGAGTGTATCAGTCTTAGTTAAGTCAATAATATTTTTCTTTTCATACTTAAATTTGTATATGCCACTTCCATGTGGGTAACCCGCATGTACACACAACTGTTCTTAAGGAAACAAGCATATATCCAATGGACTAATGATTCAGTTAATTCATTATATGTTGTTATTAGTTTGTGCATCGGTGCTTTATTACACATTAAATAGTAACCATATGCAGTTAATAACAGAGTGAACCATCACACACGAACACCAAGATTCAAGGTGGAAACCCAATGTGGGTGAAAACCACCTACTGTTGTCATCTTTGTCTTCTTTTACTAATAATAAAATATGTTTACAACATTGTACTGGCATAGACTCATACCAGTACGTAGGCTTCTACCTGCAGAAGGCTACAACCTTCTCTCATTCTCCAGATTCTATTGGAAGGGAGTTACAACCCCTTAGCTCTTGTACTAGCCGATATGTTTACTAGTACATAGGCGCCGACCTATAGAAAGCTACAACCTTCTCTCTTCCTCCAGGGACCCCGTTTCATAAATTTTCAGATTGGATACTCTTGGAACACAACACCATAATCTAAAGGCTACATTTCATCCAATTTTCATACTGGACCCATCAACAACATTGAAGCTCAAATTAATCACCAATGCAATACATCCATCAACTATATCTACACTACCCAATCACTGAAACTCAATCTGAATCAACCAAACTCAATCAATCACTTGATAACCTCTGAACCTCTGACACAACTGAATCAATCAATCATTCATACTTTAACCAGTCAACTGCAACAGATAGATCACTATAACCAGTACACAGATCTCAGTTTCATTATCATTCAGAATCAGTTGTAATCTTAAAACCATGATTTAGAGGGTATACATTATTTGGCAGAAGCTAACCTGCGTGTATACGCAGCTTCCCTGAAGCAAACCCACGTGTAGATCTACAAACACTTTGATGTACTTCCAATCTTCAGACATAATCACACATAGAGGATACAACATGTGTTAGTGATCAGATCTAGCCCATACATTATCAGATCACATAATGATAAGTCATTATGATCTTGAACCATCATTAGATTTCATCCATCAATATTGAAGCTAATCACAATCAACCAATCTGAATATGTAGAATACTGTCACCAGAAAACAGTCACCAGAACACAATGTAAAACCCAGAACTCTGCATCAACAACCAGAACCAATTGCAACTTCAAAAATCATAGATCACAAGGTATATGCTACTTCGATGTGTCAAACCTCCGTGTATACGTGCTTTTACCAAGGTCAACCATCATGTACATCTGTAAATATTCATTCATATTTTTGCAACTATTCCAGACTTCAATTATAACCATATCATAATATTTACAGATCAACACATGCATCAGTATACAGATCTAGAATAAACATGAGCAAACCATATAAAGATTACTCATTCCAAGCCTTAAGATCCTAATCCATCATTAGATTTTGTCTTCCATCAACCGCTAAGGATCCTCCTTGGTTCAAATCAAGTAGAGCATCATAAACCCATAACCTACATACTTGATCTCACACTTCATCAGATATTTAATACTTGCTTATCTTGGCCCAATGATCTTCTCCTCCTTATATAGTTTTAGGCCTTTCTCAATACCATGGACCAAAACCACTTAGGACCAATACCTTGGACCAAATATCTCAGACTAATACCATGGACCAAATACCTTGGGTCAGATACCTTGGACCAAAGAAATACCTTGGACCCAAAAACTTGTTTTCCCAAGATATACACACTTTTCCTTCTGTGAAAGTGCGTGTGTACATATATGCTCCTTTTGTTGTATACGCGACTTGGTCGAGGTGAATACCTTTCTTTCTTCATTCTGTGTAGCTTGAACTGTAGTTCTTTGTTGTTAACTTGCAATACATTTATCTTTCATCTGAGTGAGTTGCCATCAAGGACAACACCTGTATCATAATGCCAACATTTAGAGTTTCGCTCTCCCTCACAAAGTCATTGAATTCTAGATTTCTATCTCCATAAGGCCTATTTTTGTTTTTGACGTTCTTCCAATTAGTTCAGAAGATGACCTTTCTCAGTTACTAGGTCCTAAATCATCCCATCACATATAATTTTCATTTGGATCTCCTCCATTTGTGCCTCAAGTCATCTTTTCTCAACAAAGATGTCCCTGAATTCTTCTTTGTTCCAAATATTGATTCTAAGTTTGAGAGCCTTTAGTTTCCTCTGGAAGGTTTACATGAATGACCCTTTCGACACCTCTAGAGCTTTCCACCATTCCTCTAACTTCTCCACAAATCCAGGATGGGAAACCCAGAAGCTTTCAAATCGAAATGGCCTGTTCTTAGGAGGAGAATGAATAACCATATTAAAAAAAATCGGTTAGTGATCTAAGCCTAAATAATGCATTATTGAAGATTCTAGAAATGGGTCCTTTAGGAGCAGATATGAAAAGCTAATAAATCAATCCAAATGGTAGGCCACCTATTTCTATCTGCCTCTCCTATTGTTCCAAGTGTGCATTCTCTTCTTTGTGTCCACCTCTACCAGATGCAGCGCCTCTATCAAGTCATTGGTCACCAAGCATGGATCAATGCCCCTAAATCCTCAACGTTTTTCATCTAGATTCCAGATCATATTGAATTGCCCCATAAGGATCTAAGCAGAGTTGGAAATACAAGGCCTCGTGCTAGATATTTCTAAGAGGAAAAGGTCTTTGTTTTGAGGGGTGGAAGGGCCATAGACAGTCGTCAGGACAATCCACAAATCCGAACTAAGAGGCCTAAATATTCTTGAGAGGGTATGATGCATGCTTATCCAACATTTGAAGATTACCAAGCTAGGATGCCAGAGAAATGCTATCGCTCATGACGCCTCAATTGCATCAATCATCATCACTTTGTTGTTTTTCCAGGAAATTTTTCTCACCTCCATAATTTTGGTCGCTGTCATTTTTGTCTCTTGCAATAGTACAATATCTAGATTAGATTTGATAATTTTTCCTTCAGAGATCGGAGCTTACCCTTTTGTTTTAAGCCTCTAATGTTACATGAGACTAATTTCATTGGGAAGGAAGTTGGGATCGAGGGAAATAATTTGCCAGTTGCCCCATTTGACCAAAATTGATCATAAGTTCACCTACTTCCATGGAATGCTTCCTTTATTGATTTCCTTCCCTTTTTACCCTTGTCAGATACATCTTGATCTGGAAACATAAGAGCCATAATTCCTCATTCTTTACTCAAACCTAGGGCTTTGGGTTCCCCATCCTATTTCACCAGGTGAGCACTCCATTGGATGAATATATTCTAGAACTGAGTAAGTTGATTTATGGGAATATCCTTTACATATACTTTGAGCCATACCCGGAAGAAATCGAACATTTTGCATTCCTCTAGTCCTAATATTTTTTTATTTTCCTCAACTTCCAATCCTTTGTTGGTTTGGACGATAGTCTCTTTTAGTATTTTATCCTATTCTAGGGATTTCGACGTTTTTCTCTTGGGTGTTTCTTTGTCTAGTTGCAGTGTGATTTGTTTGTCCACTTCCATTAATTGTAAAGACATTTGAGTTGGATGATCCCTGTCTGTTTTCATTGGCTCCAGAGTCTCCATTATTGCAAAGTGATTTTCATTCCCCCCATATGGAGGTTTCTCTTGTAGTTGGGGAACGAAACCAGATCCCTAAGGCAACTGGTTTTGACAAGAATTAGGAGGCGAATGGTGAGTCCTAGGAGGATAGTTACACCTATTGGAAGCATTCTTCATCTTTCTAGCTTATAGCATGCTAAGCTTCTTCCACAATAGTAAGAGTGTAGTCATGGAAGAAGTGACCATCTTCATGACATCAGTGACATTTGAAAGGTACATGTTCATAATCTAATGGCTGAGTCCAGATGAAATCATGGTTGACCATATCTATTGAATCTGGGATGGGATGAGATATATTCATATGGACACAGATGTCGGCATATGTTGCATGCCTTCTTCTTTTTGTTATTTCTGGGACATTCACAAATTATCCAATTGCATTCCCGATACCTTCCAAGATATCAGGTTCCCATAAATCTTTTGGGAGCAAGAACAATCGTACCCATACTCGAGCTTCTTGGAATCCTTTTTTTCTCGATTATAGAATTCTTCCCAGTATTGAAGAAACAACTCAACATTTTTCATGAAGAATGGTCCATTTTCAAAAACTCAATTTATGTCTTCCATATCTGTGAAAAATCACCGTAAAGAAACCCTTGGCCATAATAGCATAATCAAGCGCCAAGGGCTTCTCACCTGCTATTATGCCCCCATTACTAGGGTCTCTATGGCTATTTCTACATTTGATCCTTTTCCTACTTAGCTCAGCTTAGCAATGGTCGATCAAATCATTGAGTCACAGAAGGAAAAAGCCCACCTCGCCCGCCTGTGTGAGGGGCCACTCATGGGGCCGCCACTCCTCGTGGGATATGCAAGAAATGGAACTATGAAAAGCGACCTCCTTGGCTTGGAAAAATGGTTGAAGACATCCAATGTTATCCCTGCAGAACTCTGTCATCGATCTGACAAACCCTAGTTTGTAGAAAAACTCTTGTGTGTTAGTTTTGTAACTTTTTTTCTACCTTCAAAGATAAAGTCCCAATTGATTTTATTTAGCCACTTGAATCAACTCAATTATCTAACTATAATAACTTAAGACAGTGCAACTTCTCCATAATATTTGCTACCATGAACTCACTTTCCAACTGCTAATATGATTGTTTGTTGGTTCTCTCAAGTTATTAACTAATTCATATTTATATTGATATGAGCTCAAAATGGGCACATATGGGGTTAAATGTATATATGACCTCAAGGAAGGGTATATATGGGATTAAATCTACATGCATGTGTAGATGTATATGGAATAGGGTCAGCCTAGTAATAAAGGGAGCACATGCAATGTGTGAATAGGTATATAAATAGATCATAAAGTCATTATTGAGGGGATGTGATTTGGATATATGAATGTATTTGGGTATTTGAAGGTTCTATTAATTAAGGATTAATTGTGTAATTTATCTCTCTTATCTATCTTGGAGTTGTGCTCCATGCTCAAATTGGTGTACATATCATATATATATCATGTGGGTTGCTTGTTGACTTTGGTTTCTCCTTAGTGGATGTTCAGAGTGGCGCTTTGTATAGAGCCTCAAGATACCCTTGAAGTGTAGGGGTGCTTGATGGGATTTAGAGTGATGCTCTTTATAGAGCCTCATAATGTCATTGAATTATGAGAATGTCAGAGAGCTAGGTGTGGGGCTGGGTTATTCTTATCCTCAATGGGTCAATCACCAATTCCTTTGATGGATTTGGGGAGTATTGACCAATAACAAAGCATAGGCATATGCACTATTGCAAGTAATATAACAAGCACTCAGTCTATAATTTTGAAAACTTATTGATCGATGATTTTGGTCTTATTATTTGACATATGGTCCACTAGGCATTGCCTAATGATATACTCCTAACCTCCATTATATCTAGAGCTTGACAAATGTGCACAAGGTTTGAATTATTAGAGTGGCATTACATCCTCCATGGACACAATTCCCTAGTTCAAGACATAAAGGAAAATGAAGCCTCCAGAGAAAAATGGGGGTCAATAATGATAAATGATCAATGACATGATACTCCAATCCCTTAATAGCCACATTCATTCACATGTGCATTGGAAAGTAGATCATCATACAACATAACCCTTACATGAATACAAGACAAGTATGAGCAATCTCGCATGCCCTTCCCTATGTTACACACTCTCTAAACATTGTAAGAAATCCCATGAATCAACATGGGATAATGATCCATATTTAAACAGGAATGCAAAAAATTACATATATAACCATAAATACAAAGATGCACTAGAAATAACACTTCATTTAATTAATATCAAATTCTGAAATATGCTTACAAACATAACAGAAATAAGACTAGCCCAGGCAATAGTAGCTCATCTCTGAGAAGAGATGTGGCGGCTACATGCCTATGAACTATGTTCAATGAGGCTCAAATGCCTATTTATTATTGAGAAACAATGGAAAACCATAAAAATCCAAAAACCTAACCCTAGGAGATGAAGCGCCAAAATGTGGGCCATGTTTGGGTAAATTGGTACATCAACTTCCTAAGGTCGTAACTTTGGCATATGATCTTTGTTTGACGTGCAAAATACCTCGTTAGAAAAATATATCCGAGGACTACAACTTTTGAATGGCCTAGCCCCAATTTTCCCAAAAAACATCGTTTAGGGCCTCAAAACAGATATGGAAGTTCAAGACCCAAAAAAATGCCAAAAAATAGTACATTGTGTTACAAATACGGAAACTGAAAAAATGAAAGAAACAAGTCCAAGTGGAATAGGCGGGTGGCCACCAATATCCACCTGGATCATTCCTCCTCCCTTAGGAAGCAATGGTCCCCATTGCATTGAGTTCCTCCATGAGATGAGGAAACTTTTGTTCAACTTGGTCCCTCATGAGCCACTTGCACTAGTGAAGGACTTGGCCTACTTTAACAACTCGATATAGTTGGATCCTTTTCTTTTGGGTGTTCTTGATCTACGTGTCCATGATTCGATCAGGTGTAGCTTGTTCCATGCAATCTGGATTTAATTATGTAGGTGTGAGTTTTTCTGCATTGTCTGGTGTGTCTAGCAATGGTGGGAAGTATGGTCGAAGGTAGTCCACATTGAACATTGGGTGCAGGCCAAGGAATGGGGGAATGTTGAGCTCAAATGCAACCAAACTTTGTCGCCCACCTAAAAATTGTGTGGCACCTGATGTTGATCATGTCATTGCTTGTCTTGCCATTTGATTTCTCAAGAATGTCATGGAACTGCTAGTGGATATGTTGGATGTGCTCAATGAAGTTGTTTTCCTTATCGGTTTTGGACTGGACATGAGCCGAATCTTCCTGAGTAGATGAAAATGGTATGGCCACATCAATGGGACATAATGGTTGGAATCCCAAACCTAGCTGAAAAGGGTTGTGGCCAGTCGAGTTGTGGAGAACCCGGTTATAACTGTGTTGGACATAGGTGAGCCTCTCATCCCATGTGCATGGATGCTTTGAGTTGTACATGTGTAGAATGTGTATGATTATCCTATTGAAGACCTCTATCTGGACATCAATTTGGGGATGGAAAGTTGTGGACTTACTGAGCTTGGTGTCCAACATCAACTAGAGACTAGACCAAAATGTACTAAGGAACCTGCTGTCCCGATCTGAGATGATAGATTGTGGGATCCCAAAGTGTACCCACACTCGTTCAAAGAAGAGTTTAGCAGTGGCTCCTACTGTGATATTCTTCTTGCAGGCTGCCATAATGGCCATCTTTGAGAATCTGTCGACAACCACAAAAACACAGTCGTTTCCATTCTTAGTAGAAGGAAGGCCTGACTTGTAATCCATGGAGGTGGATTCCCAAGGTCAACTAGGTGTAGGCAACGGAGTATAGAGGCCTTGCTTCTTGATGGTCGGTTTGGCAATGACGTAGGTAGTGCATGATCTGATGTAATTCCCATTATCCTATCGAAGATTCGGCCAATAGAAATACTTCTGCAGTACTGTCGTCATTTTCTCAACCCCGAAATGCACAACGGCTCGACTGTAGTGTGCTTCCAAAATCATCTTGGCACGCTCGCTTGAAGGAACACAAAGATGTCCCTGGTGGCATAACAAGGCATCCTAGAGGTAAAACTTTGGAACTTGCTGACCCTCCAAGAGTGTCTGGTATGTGTGGCCAAATTCTGGGTCGCTTTTGTAGGAAGTGGCTAATCACAAGTCTCGTGCCCACAAGAGTTGAGCATGATGGTTAATGCCATGATCGGTGGTCGGATGAGGCAGTCTGCAACATTATTGGCGGTGTCCTTCTTATACTTGATATTCAAAAAGAACTGTTGCAGGTATGTGGAGCACTTCTAATGGTGATCATTCTATAACTTCCCTTACATCTGTATGAACTGAAGGGGTCGGTGGTCTATGTGGATGAGCATTTCCTTCCCCAAAATGTAATGCTTCCATTGTCGGCAGGCCTGCACAATGGAATACATCTCTTTGTCATAAGTGGGATACTTCTGGACTGTGTCTGAAAGTATCTCACTGTGATATGCCACAGGATGCCCTTGTTGAGTAAGGATTGCCCCATTAGCATAGTCAGAGGCATCAGTCTTGATCTCAAATGGTTGTTGCAAGTCTAGTAATGTGAGCACTGGTGCAGAGTATAGGCGATGTTTCAATTCTACGAATGCCTCTTGTTTAGATTCACACCAAAAGAATTTTTCTTTCGCTCCTCCCTTAGTGACTTGACTCAAGGGCCAAGTGATATGAGAGAATCCCAACACGAACCTGCAGTAGAAATTGGCAAGACCCAGAAAGCTAGAAAGCTCTGTTAGAGTGGTTGGGGTTGGCCAATCCCGAATGACTTGGATCTTGGCTGGATCCACATGCACCCCCCCTTCATCAATAATGTATCCTAGATGAACCTGGGTCATGCCAAAAGTGCATTTCTCCAAATTGACACACAGCTTGTGTTGCTGCAACATTTGGAGAACCTGTCAGATGTGGTGGAGTTGTTCTTCCCAACTCTAGCTAAAGATCAATATGTCATCCAAGTATACCACTACAAATGAATTGGTGAATGGTCGCAAGATGTCATCCATTAGCCTCATGAAGGTTGCAAGAGCATTTGTCAACCCGAAAAGCATAACCAACCATTTGAAAATGCCCTCCTTGGCTTTGAAGGCAGACTTCCACACATCTGAGGATTCGATTGGTACTTGATGATATATGGACTTCAAGTCGATCTTGCTGAAATATTTTCCCCCTTGAGTTGGTCAAGAAGGTCAATACAGAGTCTCCTATTCGAGCTCCCACAGGGCGATGAACACGGCTAAATCTGACCTTTCTGCAGCAGTTCCTGAATCTACCTCTTGATTTTTCGTTCTCCAGAACAGAGCGTCGATAGATTGGTCCACTGGGCAATGGTGTAGCTGGGGTCAGATCGATGGAGTGCTTGACCTAATAGTGCAGAGGCACCCCTGCGGGGGAGGTGAAGATGTCCTCGTACTCCTCCATGACCTCGTCCATCTATTGTTGTTGTGAGGAGGGGCCCTATCTGGAGGTCGTGGCCACTGTCTTCTTCTTTACCTGAGGGCGTATCATCAGGAAAACAAATTTCTTGGTTTTGGAAATGAGCTTACTGCATTGTTTTGCAATAACCAAAGAGATAGTGGTAGGCGGTGCTACCTCTGGGATCCTGTACAACTTATTTCCCAAAGTAACAATAACAACACAAGGCCTTGACTCATACGCAACATGCCACTTCCACAAGTATGGTCGGCCTAATAATACATCACAAACATCAAGGGGAACAACGCCACATAATACCTCATCTGTGAAGTGCTTGATGCTATATGGAAGGTAACACTATTGGCTCACGCGAAGATCCCGTCCTTGGTGAAGCCACCTGATGGTGTACGGTTGTGGGTGTGTTGTGGTTGGTAAGCCCAAATGCTTCACGACCTCTATCGAAATGATATTCTTTTGGCTCCTGCTGTCGACAATGAACTATAACGTGGAACCCTTTACCCACATCTGGGAGTGGAAGAGGCGCTACTCCTCCTCTAGATCTTTGGGTTCCTCCTTCTGGACCTTCGTGGTGGCAACTATGGCATTGGGCTCTACATCAATAATCTACTTCCCTTTTTCATTCCCTTTGTCGAGTTCTGACTCAGAGTCGGAACCTGCATCTGATTCTAAAGCCTTCAACTCGGTCACCAGTGACTGCTTGGCCCAATACTCACTTGTGTTGTGAGTGGAGCTCTTATGCAACTCACACCACTTTCCCATGTCCTTTTTCGTCTTCGCAGTGTTGTTCTTTGCTTGCGGCTTTCGTTGGTTGTCTTGGGCCACCCCGCCTTGGCTTTGTTCTTTGTTCTACGATTTGGGGGCACCTTTCCCTTGCTTCAGATTCACAAATCCAAAGTCTCGCTTCTTCTATTTAAACTTTTGCTCGATATCAGTATGTCGTGCCAAGCGAGGAGATGTCCAGGAACTCCATCTCGTCCTAGATGTACCTGTGTAGGCAGCCACAATACTTGAGTACCAAATGTTTCTCAGAATCATTGATATCCAACTTCGTGCGAAGGGTATGAGAAACATTGGTAAACTCTGGCACATCTTGATCCCTTCCCTGCAACAGTGTTGTCCACTTTATGTATTTATCCTCATAGCTCCTGACAGGGTAGTAATTCTCCTTGATGGCATCCCAGAATGAGTTCTAAGTGGGTGCGACAGAAAATAGTGAGGTTGTACTTTCATCCTTCTACTCATAGTAGGTTTCCCACCATTCCTTAACGTGGGGGGCGTCTTTGAGAAGAGAAAATGTAATCTTTTCTTGGCTAGAAAAATCATGAATAGAAAAATATCCTTCTAGCATATTTAACCATTTATCTACAACGTCTGCATCTATTTGGCCCTCAAATATGGGAATGTCAAATTTTACTTGTACCTAAAAAAGAGTGGAGCCTCTAGAGTGGCTACTAGATGTGGATGCACTGCCGGTGGGCAACCGTTGAAGGATCTCGGCAAACTTATCCATATTCGCATTCCTTTGTTTCTCGAGGGCCTCCTCGAGCAATATTTTGATAGGATCTCTTGCCCCCTCGTCTTTCTTTTCTTCCCCCATGGGTAGTTGTCAGGGTTTGCGAGGCTAATCTTGCAAAGGTTCAACCAGATCGATCCCTAACTCCTTATATCCTGACCTTGTTGGGGACATGCAAAGAAAAATAAAGAAAGAGCAGACTACTCTGATACCACTAATCTAGATTTAAATAGGAACACAACAAATTACAGATATAACCATAAATACAAAGATGCAGTAGAAATAACACTTCATTCTTTAATATAAAATTCTGAAATATGCTTACAAACATAATGGAAATAAGACTAGCTCGGACAATGGTAGCTTATCTTTGAGAAGAGATGTGGCAGCTACATGCCTCTGAACTGTGTTACAATGAGGCTCAAAGGCCTATTTATTATTCAGAAACAATGGAAAACCCTTAACATCCAAAAACCTAACCATAGGAGATGAAGCGCCAAACGATGTGCCCCATTTGGGTAAATTGGTACATCAACTTCCCGGGGTTGTAACTTTGACATACGATCTTCGATCGACGTGCACAATACCTCGTTAGAAAGATATATCTGAGGACTACAACTTTTGAATGACTAAGATCTAGTTTTCCCAAAAATGTCATTTAGGGCATCAAAATGGCTCCGGAAGTTCTGGACCCCAAAATAGTACATTGTGCTACAAATAAGGAAACTAAAAAACTGACAGAAACAATGGTGGGGGTCCAAGTGGAATAGGCAGGTGGCCACCAATATCCACCTGGATCAGACAAAACCTTGATAAACTTCTATATCCACCTCCTTTCATCCCTCTTCTAGCTCCCTTGGTCTCCTCACAGTGGAATTATAAACTAATGGCATTGGAAACCTTTCTATTCAGAGCCAGTGGACAACCCTCATATTCTCAGTGAAATTCACAATTCCAAATCAAATCTTTTGGAAATTATGGTGATAATGGAATTTAAGGAGCTGCAGGAAACCAAGAAGGCACTCTAATGCCATGAAACAACCATTAGTGTTCTCACATCTACTATGCAATCTCATCTAATCGATTCCAATAAAATGAAACCAATAGCCAATTCGATGTTGAGATGATTTTTGTGATCATGTTTAATGGACATGTTGGAGACAACTTTAGAAGTTGTACGACCTTGGTGCATCATCCAAGAGGTCAAAAGTTGAGCCAACTTTAACCTTGATAAAGCAACAACCACTCAACATTCATCTCTCTACTGAGCTTCCAATCAGCACCGAAAAAACAAAGATCCCCTAATTATTCTCAAATAAACTATTTTATATTATGAAAATTAGTTCTAATTACCTATAATATACAGCCGTAAGTAGAACAACCTTATTTTATATAATATAAAAACAAATTACTAAACATCGTCCTTCTTAATCTTTGGCTACATTTTCAATGGTTTGAATCTTTATAATGAAAAAGCATGTTAGGGCTTTAACGATGCAATAATCGCTTCTACAATTTTTTATAAATTTAATAAATATTTTTTTAATTCCCCTTATATATTTTAAAAATAAGTAAATGCAAAAAAAATATTTTCGTATCCACTTTACCCCTGTTCCATAAGTCAATAGATATCTCAAATATATTCCCTAGAACATCAACAGCATCACATTTGTCATGAACCATAGAGGGGGTTTTAAATCGGGATGCATACATAGGCAATTACAGTTTTGAATAAATATTCAGAAATTTTAATGGGAAACTAAGATGAAAGGTTGGATATAGAAGTTTGGAGAGAAGTGCATGAAAATATAATTTTAGAGAGATGTACATCATCATAATAATAAAAATTTAAAGTTGTTAAAAATTTATCATTTGATAAGTAATCAAAATTAATATAAAGGAAAAAAAAATGTTATAAAAGTATGAGAGTTTTTGGTTTTCTGTTTTTAATAAATATGTTTAGTTTATAAGATAAAGTTATTATAATTAAGTTTGAAATGTATCAAATTCATTATATTGTTAAAATTAAATTTGGGTGAGAAGGATTTCAATTACTTAAAATAAAATTAATTAACATAAATATGTGAGAGAGAGTGTGTTAATTGAGTTTATTTTAGATAATTGTGAGGAACGATTGTTATTATCTTTATCTAGTTTTAATTTTTATAAGTAATATAATAAACTTTGTAAATAATTTTGTTGAGTCTCAACGCTTTCTTTAAATATGATGTGCTTATATTTTAATTTTAAAGGACTTTCTAATCTCATAAATAAGAAAATCTTGTATATCAATTTAATGCTTAACTTAATTGTAGTCTTAAATTTTTTATTTTTTTTAAAGAAACAATTAGGTTTTTTTTCTTTTCATATAAATATGGTTTCAAGGCCAAAACCTTTTACGTCATCCATAGGATCATCATCTATTGTGTTCAAAAGAGTCTAAAAAGGACTTGCTTTCTTCCTGCATTAATTACATTTTATACTTATGAGTTGACAATTCCTATAAGTCCTCCAAAATACTCCTAAAATTACTATATACATGTAATGCATAATTAAAAACAAGAAATAATCTAGTCTTCACATCCATATCAATTTTCAGGGTTGAGTTCTTCACTTTCCTCTTTCTACTACCTTGGTTGAACAAAGCCCATGCTGGACTTCCTCCACTGCCTTGTCCTCCCTCCACTACTATATATCATCGACCACAACTTGAGTATCCTCTGCCCCCACACTCCTAATTTCTTCGGCTCCTTTTCCAATTGTGCCACACCCATTTGTTGATTCACTTTGGCTAGAAGAAGCTCCAAAATTTTGTTGTTCGTTGTAGTATGTCAACATTGGATAGCAATAGGCCAATTTTCTGGTTTATTAACACTAGATGAACCTACTCCTCGATGGCCCTCATTCCCCCTCGCCTGGTTAATAAGTTCAGCATGTATTCCATTGTCATCGTAAGGTAATCCATTTGACAAGAAAATTCATCCTTCTCCAAGCTAGGAAACCATTCCATAATGTAGTCGATTGCACAAAACACCAAGCCTGCGAAAACTTTAAGGAAATAGTCACAAAATATTTTTAAAATGATGTAGGATGATCATTCCTTATAACCTAACTCCTATCCCCTCTTAATAATAAAACAACGTAAACTTTGAAACAAGAACTATAAACTCAAAACGAGAACTCTAGCAAAAAAACCTCAAAAAACATGAAAAAAACGAAAAGTGTGTATTATGGAATGAAGTTTTCTTTTTTTTTAGGTTTAATTTTCAATTTTTTTTTAAATGACAGTAAAAACCAAATTTTTTGTGCAAAATAAATGAAAAAAACACGCTAATGTTGTTGGTAGAATAACATTTTTCTTTTTGGGGTATAATTTCAACATTTTTTAGTAATGGTGTTAAGGATAAAATAATGGGATCTGAAACACATTAAAATTCCAACAATTTTCATCAATGTCGTTAGACATATAATAACTTGACACTAAATATCGCTAAAATTCTAATTGTTTTCAACCATCGCATTAAAAAAAATATATATATATATTCAACCATAGAATTAAAAAACTTCAAGTCTTCAACATATTTCAACCATGACATTATGAACAAATTACATGACTAAATTAATCAAAATACCAATACTTATAGATTAAATGAAACATAAATTATTTCTCCAAGTTATTGTTGCATTGTGGATATTCTAAACAAATAAATTCATCATAATTAAAACATATAATCCAACCAACATAAAAATGACTCATAACTTCATGTAACATCATATGGAAATTAAATTTTTTATTTCAAGATACCATGCAAACATCAAATATATAAATTGTCTTAGACAATGATTCAAAATCACTCATATCTTTTTGCACATCATTAGAATTCACATCTTCAGATGAATGACTAGATGCAGATGAAGTTGTTCCATATTCTTCTCTTTCATCAACTAGTGCCCCATCTAAGCCAACATGCATGCCCACAATTTCAGGTTTCAAAATTATTCTAGATCTAAAACTGGGTTCAACAAACTTCCATCTCAACATTGTTTCTTCTGGTAGCAACCTCTTTAGAATCTCTATTGTCCTGAAGTGAAGAGTTTATCTCTTTATTAAATTCAAGTCATAAACAAGTATGTCAACATCCTCCAATTTTAAGAGGTAAGTGCGGCAATGATTTATATTTGTACCCTTTCTTTTTCTCTTTCCGCCTATTTTTTTATCAACTACCATATTTGGCTTGTACACACCATTGAAGGGAAGTGTATTTGTGGCATACCAATTTACTTCAACACCTGCAACATCTTCATTTTCTATAATGACCTTTATAACCTTGGCAACTCAGAATGGATATCCATTAGCATCTCCATCTGCTAACACTGTGATCATGCAAGCCTCCTTAATATCCTGTACTGAACCCCTGTAAAGATCTTCCATGGCTTCATGTTGTCCACGAGATATTTTGGAACCAATATACATTTATCTTTCCTCTTCTTGTGAAGAATTAATAATACCTTGGAATTGTTCTTGTTCAAAAATGTTTCTTTCCTCATGTTCATTTGACACATTGTGTCCAAATAAATGGAGTCTTCAAAAGTATATCTTCATTTGTTGATCTTGAAATGATATCACTATGATTATTGAAAAAAGACTCCCACTAAACTGAATCAACAATATCAAAGTACTCAATATCTAATACATTTTTAATTTCTTCGAAGTAATCAGAATAATGTATATCTTTCTTCTACCTGCATGCATTATGAACTTCAACAACTAATTGTAATGACAATATATTTGATGCAAATATTGGATGATCTAGAACGAAATTCAAAAATGCCAAACCTGATGACGACGTCGATTATGTAGTAGTTGAATACTTCTTGCCCCATGTTAGTGTTTTCCCATCAATTTTTTTGAGATGAAATTGATGTTGGAAGCTAATGTCATTAATTTGTTCAATGCATTTCTCCTCACCATGTGATCCCAAAATAAACCTTCACATGTCAACAGTTTCTTCCAACACATGAAAAATAGGCTTTGGCATGTACGATTTCTTAATACATTCAATTAATGATGGCAAGATCCCAACATCCTTCCTCCTCAATGTGACTGAAAAATAACTGAACATCTGATCAACATGGTATTGAGTGTGCCTAATAAGAAGGAAACCAACATTGACCTTATGAAAAAATTTCAATTAATCAAGCATGTTTAGATATCCAAAAGCAATCTGATTTTTGTTTTCATAACAAGTGTTTTCCAATTGTAGATACAAAACTTCAGGAAGATTACCAGACCAATGAGAAAGCACATAATGAATTATGGTTATTGTCAGATTTGCATCATTGTGAATATTTGGAGTTGTGAAGTAAACCCTTGGCAACATTTTCCCATTCAAGTCCATACAACCGACCAAGTGAAACTGAATAAAATTTTCCTCCTGTAAATTTTGGATGTGTGAATAAAATGTGGTAGAAGTGTTTTCTTCTGGTCTATACCATCAATTATCAAACCCAAATATTTCTTTGGATTATAATAACACTTATTTCAATGCTTGTACATTTTTTCCTTTCACTTGTTTGTTGTTCACAATGCTCTTGAAGTGCTTTGACAATGGAATCTACACATAACATAAAATAAATTTATTAATATATACGTTTTCATAGTTGATGACTATATAATTTTAAAAAATATTGTTATGGATCCTTACCTCTTTCCACCCATTGACATTTATCCCTTTTCTTTATTTAAAAGAAGCCCATGTAGTGTAAACCCCCATCTTGGTCTTCTTAGGAATACAGACATTATTGAATTTTTTCTTCCATATATTCACAAAATATTGATATATAATAAATTGACCATTTCCTTCAACACCTTCTGCATATTCTTTGTATAAGTTGTATATTTCTCATCTTGAGAAACTATCTGGAATATGTATTGTGTCTCTATTTGGCATACACTCTCCATGATTTGAAAAGAAGTCTTTCATCCATGACATTGCAATATTTTATAATGGCCCAAACTCTCGTTTATGACGTACTTCTGAATAAATGTGGGATCTTTTTCTAAATTTTCTTGGATTCTTGATAGATGAAAATTACCAATTGAATAAAAAAAATTGAAATCCTTTCTACAGATAAATAAAGACCCAATAGGATAACCATAACCTGACAATATAGATTGCATGCACCCCACTAAATATGAAATTTGCATGTGTTTATTCATTGACAAATATCTCTTCCTTTTCTCCAATGCAAACTTGAAATCCATATGTTTCAAGCAATCCTTTTTGTAGGTTTTAACCCCGTACAGAAATTACCTGCATACGAATTCTAAAACACAGAAAATAAACAATGGGAGAGCATAACACATAAAACACATATACACAGAGATTTCCCCTGGATCCCAAAACCGGGACTACCAGCTTGATTTTTCATTATATTCCTTTCAATGTTATAATACATATTTATACATGTCGAAGCATCTAATATCATGGACCGAAAGACAATTGCGTCCAATACCATGGACTAAAAACCATTGCATCCAAAAAACATGTGCAAAAATCATGCACAAAACCATAGGTGGATCCGCCCAACTTAACATAGGGTCCAAAACCAAAATATTTTGGGGTGTTGCCTCGGACCCCATAAAGTGGGGTTACGGGTACACCTCAAACCCCCTATGAA
>APFE031051448.1:111925-122598 GCA_000404065.3 Pinus taeda | reverse complement strand
CCCCCCCCCCCACGTTACACAATCGGCACAACGAAGGGGGTGCTCCACCTCTCCTCTAACCCCCTGGTTAACTACGTGGGCTAGTCATGGAAAGAATATAACACAACCCAACATTTGGTGAACCTGACGTGAACACTTTGACAGCATTCACTTGAAATGAGATCACTGATAAAACTTCTTCTCATGAGATATTCTGCTCCACCCCTTGTATAACTAGAATATCTTGGATTGATACGAAAATGTCTACTCCTACTCCTCGATACAATATTTTCTCACAATGTCTCCATCATTGAATCATCACCGTCTGTATATGCATTTTCATCATCATTAGAAGGAATATTATCCTCACTGTGATAATTTTGAACATAGTTAGGAAATTCATCACCATCATTGTTTGAAAAATATTCATCGCCATCCTTAGTTGCAGAAAATTTTTCCCTACCATCATATGTGTTTTTGAAATATTGGTTTGAAGGATATTCTTCATCATCTTCATCTTTCCCTTCATTAGTGCTACCCTCATAATCCTTAGAATTAGGACTAAATGGAAAATTTGACTCTCTATTTACTAGATATTCTTCATCATCTGCTTTGTAAGTGTCACTCTCATAGTCCTTAGGATTAGGACTATGTGGAAAATGTGACTCTTTATTTACTGGAACTTCTTCATCCTACCCTTCGTCTCTGCTTCACTCATAGTCCTTAGGATTAGGACTAAGTGGAAAATGTGGCTCTCTATTTACTGAAAATTCTTCACCCTGCCGTTCGTCAATATTGCTCTCATAGTCCTTAGGATTATGACTAAGTGGAAAATGTGACTCTCTATTTACTGAAAATTCTTCATCCTTCCCTTCGCCACTGTTGCTCTCGGTCCTTAGAATTAGGACTAAGTGGAAAATGTGACTCTCTATTTACTAGAAATTATTCATCATGCCCTTCGTCACTACTGCTCTCATACTCCTTAGGATTAGGACTAAATGGAAAATGTGACTCCCGAGTTATTGGAAATTCTTCATCCTTGCCTTCATCACTACTGCTCTCATAGTCCACAGGATTAGGACTAAGTGGAAACTGTGACTCTTTATTTATTTGAAATTCTTCATCCCACCCTTCATCAATTTTTCTCTCATAGTCTTAAGATTATGACTAAGTGGAAGATTTGACTCTCTATTCACAGTGAAAGAATTTTCATTATATTCATCAATATGAATAGAGTTGTTAAGCGAAGAAGATGTTGATGCTTCACAAACCAAAGATTCACTATCAAAAGAATCCATGGCTTTTAAACAGAAGAGGTTGAATGATACAAATGCACTCTTTCCTGATGATAATATATAGCTTAAAGAATGAAAAATTCCCTCCAAAAAATTTTGCCGAAAATTTTTCCTCCAAAAATTTCATTTGAAGTATTTCCCTCGAAAATTTTCTTCTACAATTTATTGAAAATTTTCTACTAAAATTTTCTCTTGAAATTAATCTTTTAAACCAAATCTTTAAACTAAATATTTTACTTAAATTAATCTTTTACTTAAACTATATAACATTTACTAGACAATTGATTTTTTTTTATTATATCTTTTATCCCACATTTAACATAAATTACTATATTGCCATAACACTAACTATATTTTAAGTTTTTATAAAATAAAAATAATACCACATTCAAGAAGCGATAAAATAATTCCATAGTTTTCGCTATATAATCAATTTCATTATCACTATTCCTCACATCACATCAAGACTTCTCGAGGTTTCATTAAAAAACTTGGAGCAATTTTGTGGAGCAGCTACATTGTCATCAACAACACATCCAATGGGAGATTATCGAATTTCAAAGGTTATTTTCCATATTACTTTGATCATTCAACGAGGAATTTAAGGAAAATAGTTTGTTATATGCCGAAAATTTTTATTTTTATTTTTTTCTGTCTTGAGGAGCAACTCAATTTATTAATTCAAAATATAGACTTTTTTTGAAACCAGGTAGATTTTATTTCAAATCCCACTGAGTGCAGGTTTTAAACCCCTATAGGTTTACTAGTAGTTATTTATTAGCTGGGTTGTTGTGTTCACACAGGATACCAGACAAAAAACCCATTCTATTAAAAAACAATTACATTTAGTTAACAAAATATAGATTCCATTTAAAAATTTAAAAAAAAAAAAAAATCACATGGGGCAGGCTTGCCTAACGCCCCCTGGTAGGCAGGGGACCGCTATGTCACCGGTGGGCATGCTGGGCTCAACCATGGGTGTGCCCTCCTGCGACATGGTGGGCTTGTTAGGGGCGACCGTTGTATCACGGGCGGGCATGCCCATGGTTGAGTGCGCCCATCCACAGGCACAGGCACAGTGGGTGGGCGCACCTCGTTGTGCTTGTACTTACGGGTAGGTGTGTCCGGCCATGGGCATGCATGCCCGCGATACAACAAGCGTGCAGGTGCCTGTGCTTGTGGGCGGACGCACACTGACCATGGGTGTGCCCGCCTAGGGCAAAGCAGCCCCCTTGCCTATCGATTGTCGATTCCTAGAATTGGCCCCCGGCAGGCCACGGGGCCGATTCCCTTGGCCCTCGATAGGCCAAGGGGATGATTTCGAGAATAAGTCCCTAGCCCCTGATAGCATAGGGGGTCGATTCTGGGAATTAGTCCCTGGCCCTTGCCCTGCTGGAGGCTCACTTCGAGAATCAGTCCCTGGCCCCCGGCCTACTAGGGGCTGATTCCATGAATCAACCCCTAACCCTAGCCCCTTAGCTTGCCAGGGGTCGATTCCTAGAATCAGCCCGCTCGCCTACTAGGGGCTAATTCCAGGAATTGACCCCTGGCCCCTAGCCCCTAGTAGGTGAGGGGGGCGATTCTGAGAATTGGCCCCTGGCAATAGACCCTTGGCAGGCCAAGGGGCCGATTCTGAGAATCAACCCTTAGCCTATTGTGGGCCAATTTTGAGAATCACCCCTTGGCCTACCAGGGTCCACTTCCAAAATCAACCCCAAGCCCTTGGTCCCTAGCGTTCCAGGCCCCTGCTTGCTAGGGGGGAGCTTTGCAGTGGGTGGGCACACCTGGTCGTGGGCATGCCAACACGCGACACAATATGAGCTTGCAGGCTAGGGTGCGATTATGAGAATTGGCCCCTACCAATAGACCCCTGACAGGCTAGGGGTGCAATTCTGAGAATCGGCCCCTTGGCTTGCCCCCTTGGCCCCTAGCTTGTCAGGGGCTGATTTCGGGAATCGACCCCCTGCTTGCCAAGGGGCATTGTGCAGTGGGTGGGCACACCTGGCTGTGGGCATGCCTGCTCGCGGCATAGTGGGAGCCTGCCTACCTGCAGCACAACGGGTGCGTAGTCACCCAATGTGCCACAGGCGGACATGCCCACGGTTGGGCACGCCCACCCAAGGCATAGATAAATGGAGCAAATGGAGCACCAGATAGTTTTAGAAGCTTTATTGAAAAAATTAAGATGGAAAGATTGAGAAAGCAGTGTCTTATTAATGTTGAACTTGATCCTAGTCATACTCATTTCATTTGGAATGGGCTTGAGACTATCCAATATCAAATAATACAAGGTGATTGTGAAGACATTGATAAACTCATACCTAAAAGGGATTATTCCCTAGTTATTGTAGATATTCCTCATGGTTTCAATATCCCAAACATTGAGTATGAAAGTGACCCTTATACTTATCAAGCTCTTAATAAAGTGGTTGCAGGATTTTTAGAAGCCACAACATCACCATTATGGAGATTTGTAACATTTCATTCAAACACACAATTTGCAATGTTATTGAAAAGCTTCAAGGGAAAAGCAAACTCATGGATGCAGCTTACATGGTAAGACGTTCAAATTGTATGTTTGATTAATGTTAAAAAAATCATTTATGTACAAGTTAATTGAAATTTTACTATTTCATGTTACAGGAAAAAGTCAAATCTTATTAACCGCAGAGATCAACCAATTATAAGTGATAGTGATTTCATCCATGTTGAAATTTGGACAAAAGATGATAGTTATAAGCCTATGTTTCTTAATCGGGTAGATGGAAAGAGTCATAACCAAGTACTGGTTTATGATGTTGTTGTAAAAAAAACTATCATATGAAGATAAAGAAGCAAAATGAGAGATAGTTAACATTTATAAAAAACCACAGTGATTGATTAATTATCTTATAGATTTAGGTTCAAATGAAAGAGATTGGGTTTTGGATTTATTCTCAGGATCAGGTAAGTTTTAATTTAAAAAATTGAATTTCAATGTCTTCTTTTTTAATTTTTATGTGATTATACTAATTTACTTCATTATTTCTTTTATGCTTGATGATTAGGTACAACACTAGCATGTTTCCTAGAGAAAGCAATAAATTGCATTGTCAGTGAAAAAGGCCCAGTACAGTGCAAATTTATTCAACAAAGAATTAATGTTATTAAATTTCTTCCAGATGCAATGCAAGAAGTTGGTTTGAGGAAAGGGGATTTTAATGAATCACGTCTGGAAAAAAAGGCAAAGGAACCTTAACCACCATTAGATGGAATGATTGGAAAAACATACATTGAGAGATTCACAGACATCAAAGATCCATCAGAAGAGGAAAATGAGCAAACTGAAGCGGAAAATATTATGGAAGATGACAATGATGAAACTCTAGAAGCTGAAGAGTATGAATTACGTGATATTATTGATGAAATTTAAGTTATGCTTGGAAATCAAGCTCATTTTGTAACTATTAATTAGTTATACTTGTAATGTTTTGACTTTGACATTTTTTTAGAAGAATAAGTATACAATTATTTTTGTTATATGTTCAATATTTGTATTATGTGATTTTCACTTTAATTTTTATGTGAATCACTATTTTTTGAAAAAAATTGTGATTATCATTATTATTATTGACATGAAATCCATAAAAAAATGCTATTATTTAACTTTTTTTGTTAAAATTTTCCTATAAGAATGGTTTATTTAACATGCCATTTTTAGCCAAAAAGTCTCAGAATGTGTACTTTTTTTGTTATATTTATATTCGAAATGTGTATTTTTATCTCAACTATTAAAAATTATTTTTTTAGAGACAATTGTTTGATGTGCATTGAAATATTAATTAACGATATATAAATATATAGAAGAGCGAAACTTCAAAATATCGGCCTTTTTTAAACTATGCATAAAAATAAAGATCTCACTACCAAAAAAAATGAAAAGAAAAAACAAAAAATTATGAAGAAGATGACTACTTCAAAAATTGTTAAACTTAGAAAATAATTATTCACATTTAATACATTAGAAAAGTCCATGGGGTCTTGGATAGATGGTGATCAGGTGCTCTGTTAAGGCACTTCTTGATGTGAAGTCACTGGTTCAATTCCTTGTCCCAATCAGGGTGATATATTGGACATGTTGAAGATGTACTCCTGCCAAGCTTACAAAAAAAATTACATTAGAAAATTTAAAGTCAAAAAGTAAGTCTTCTAAAAAAAGGGCTTGACGCGACATTAACACTTTTTAAAATCAGCATGAAAATCACTAACATTTTAAAAATAATGTACACAAGAAAATTTGAAGTGTCAAAAACTATGCTATATATATCCTTGAGTTCTGCATAAGAGCACATGCTTTGCCAGGTGGACATGCAGACTTGAATCCCATTGACGTGAAAATGTTGCTTGAATGTTGAGGAAATATAATATGGGCTCGATTTACATGGATGTTGTTGCAAAAGAGGAAATTGAACCTTCATCCATCTTTTTCTACCATTGTTACTCCTTAATATGATTGCATCACTTATGCTCCAATTTATACCTTGGATTTTCATGGTATTGGTTTATCTTCTCCACCTATATCATTTCAAATCAAGGTCCCTTATTCTAAGGCAATGGCCTTATTTGCTTGCTCATCCATTTTTGAATTAAGGTGTTGCTTGATGTGGAAGAACTCAATGATTTTAAAACTTGAGATCTGTAAGTTTATTCTTTGCAGGATAGAGGATTGGACCTGTTTTAGATTGATCTCCTTAAGATTATAAACTTGTTGGATGACCATTATTGAATCTCCATAAACTATTAATTGTCGAATCCTCCTTGAGATAACCAGCTCTAACCTAGCTGTCACAAAGCTAGAAATTCAACTTGATTGTTAGTGGTATTTCCCAACCCCGTTTATATTGTATCTCTATTTGGTTGGAAGTAATGTTTCCATATCATGTGTAGTTATCATTGTGAGTCCCTAGACATCAATGCAGCAGTTGCTAATTCCTATGTAATGAGTTGGAGTCATTATCTAGAGGTGTTGAAGTCAGTGTATAATTTCCTGTAGATGTAATTGTTGAAATGAATAATATACAGTGTGAGGTTTGTGTTGTGCAAAAATCACTCTCTGTTCTATTTTTCTAACATGGTATCAGAGCTAGTTTTGGCTTAATTCCCTTACGGAAAGCCAGGAAAATGAGAGATCTTTGAGTGCCATTGGTTTTTTTATAGATAAAATAGTTTAGTGTCTCAATTTCGTGTTGTTGTGTGCAAAGCTTGTTTGAGATTGTGCCATCTATTTTCATTAGTTATAGTTTTGTTTGTAGGCATTGTTGGGCTTGTCTTCCATGGCATTTACAAGCGAAGCTGTCATCTTTAAATTCTTCCTTTTTATTGCTATGAATATGCTTTTTCTATAATCTGGACGTCTTCTCACTGTTGCTAAATAAGAGTTGCTCGATCTTGAGCTTTCCGAAGAGGGAGGTGATTCTTACTTGGAAATACATAGAGAGACTTGTATTGCGCTTTGAAAGGAAATAAAGGCTTAGCAGTGGGGACCAATGCAAGTGGAGGAGAGACGTGCCCACATGTTATAGAGAAAGAACCATAACATGCACTGTGATTTGAACCCTTGACGTGCTAACAAGCCTCTTCGTAGCAGAGAAACAGGCAATTTGATCTCAAGACACATTCGTAGAAGGGTTATGATTCTGGGTTCAGTGGCAGTAATGAAAATAGTGTATCCCATGCATCACAACACACACGTGGAGGAATATGCGACTCTGTACTCACAGATCCGCATTTTGTTATTCTCATCCTACGCCTTGACTCTGAAGCCACATGGATTAGGGAGCATGGAAGGATTCTCGATCACTGAGTTTCCCCAAGGCCACTCTACCGATGTGGACGAATCCATGCAATTCTATGCTAGATCATGTGTGAAGAAAAGACACCAAGATCATATGTGCTTCATTCATCTACTAGAGGTCACAGATCTGGAATACACAATTGATCATAAGGGTCAGGTTGTTGCTCTTGAAAACAAAATGAAGCATCAGGAGTATATGAGTTGCATGGTTAGATTTGACAGAGTTAGTGTCGTGGAGCATGGTTTCAAGCGTGGTATTGTGTCAATGAGTTGACTGCTTCGAAAATGGATGCCAACACTTGCATGAGCCACTTCTTATTGCAAACTCATTTAATTCAGAAGTTTACTAATCACGAGGAGAAAATCTTCATTTTTTAAGTCAAGCCTTGTTCAGATGGTTTGATTCATTCACTCAATTGGACATTAATTCTCAACACATTTTTCACTATTCACACGAGGACATAAGAGGGTTCGATGTGACTATTTTATAAGCCATGTGGTAGTTGTTAATGATTCCAGTTGAGTTTGTTGAGAAAATTATGTTTGTGGTGATTTTATTGATGTTTAGTTTTACCAAATGTAGATTGTGTGGTGTGAGTGGATGAAGTTTTCTATTGAGTGTTTTTCATTGGTTATAAAAAGGATTGATGGTTGTTAAACTGGAAGTCTCAGTGTCCGAAACGTCAATTCTTGTATGTTAGTAATTTTGGTTATAAAAAGGCTTGGTGGTTCTTAGACTGGAAGCCCCGGTGTCTAAAACATCAATTCTTGTGTAAGGTCAAGTTGTTTGATCAAGTCTTGAGCACATTTAGTATCCAGACCTCCATCCTATCAATTAGCGGATAGTCAAAAATGAAATATCCGACATATGGTGGTTGGTCCATAGGATGGTTCATTACTTGATGGCTCTTATCGCAGAATCCCATACAAGCCGAGTTGTCAATATTGTTGATCTTGCAAAGTTCATCAATGATAGTCAGAGGCAATTACGTTTAAAATGGTTCGAAGATGTGGTGGTGAAATAGCAATGTTTGCGAGATTCCAAAGTGGATGTGAGTGCTGATAAAGACCAGTCAGACGAAGATTTATTTATTGTTGTAATATGTGTTTTTCATGTAAGCATTAAAGGAGGGTGTTGGAAGTAATGCTTCCATGTCATGTGTAGCTGCCATTATGAGTCCCTAGGTGTCAGTCTAGGAGTTGTTAATTCCTATGTAATGAGTTGGAGTCATTATTTAGAGGTGTCGAAGTCAGTGTATAATTCCTATAGATGTAATTGTTGAAATGAATAATATACAGTGTGAAGTTTGTGTTGTGCAAAAATCACTCTCTGTTCTATTTTTCTAACATATTTCTTCATAAGAAAAAAAATTACCCCTACCACCCCTTCAAATTATTATTATAATAATATAATTTTATTATTTATAATAATTAAATAATACAAAAGTAAATATTTATACCATGCTCTTAGATTGTAGTTTAGAGTTTTTCAAAAAATTTATCTTTTAATAAATACATATGGAGGAAAATTTATGTGAGTTATACATCCTTTGGATTTGTATCATTAAGAAAGTTATGTATAGTGAAGAAATTCATGTTATGTATAAACATTGTAGTTTGGCCAATGACTTTATGCGTTGGACAATAACATAAATTAACACCATGCACATGTTTGCATGTGATATGTTAGGATAGAAACACAAATGCCATCAAGGATTTTGATGGAAGTGCTCAAGGTACTCTTACTAATTTCTATTTTTAATCATTTTGTCTCCTAGAACATCGATTGTCACGATAACTTGGAAATTTGTATACAATTTAAATAATAAAATATATAAATTTATCACATAAATAATGTAGTTAAGTACAACTAAAATTATGTCTAACAAGATTGCATTTTAATGGTTATCAATTTAGGAATATGGGAAATGGGAAATGGTGCAACTCATGAATTCCATTATTTCTATACATGAGTGTAATTTGCACAATTATTTGATGTTAGTCTCGTTGAACAATGTGTGTCATAACCTAGGAGTCCTCTCCATTGTCTGATGTTTAGTGTTATACTTTTATTACCCTTCTTATCACCCATCGATTCAACTCATGATTGTACACAAATTCTAATGAATAAAATATAGGGCGCAAAATCCACCATTAACCTTTACATAATATAATACAATAAGGAATCCCAAAGGAGGCGGTAGGTGTAAAGTTGCATAGATGGCTTTGCATGCAAATAAGAACAATATGTTGTGGGGCATGTGTTAGAGACTAAAAAAACGTGAATGACTAATAAGGGTAAGTCCTAGCGGTAATAAGATGAAACAACTACTTTCTCTACCCATATTTTCCTTGGTGGGAAACATGTTAGTAAAATGAAATTTTTTAATGATTTAGGGATTTTATAATTGGTGTTTTAATTTTGCTCGGTGGGAAACATGATAAGAGAAATGGAATGAGTTTTTCCAGTGACATAGAGATTCTATAATTGGTGTTTTTATATTATAAATGTTTCCAGCCAATTACATCCAAGTCATAATGTTGAATGTGATTTATAACTTGTTGACACTAAATGTTAACAACTACAAAATAAAGCCATTCCAATGATGCCTACCCATTCTAAGTGAATTTTGAAAATAATTTTATTATGGTTATAACATAATAATAATATTTTTAATAAATTTTTATTTCTTATATTTTTTTATATTTAAAATACAATTAATAAAATATTTTTAAATTTTACATTCATAAATAGGAAAAAAATAAAAATTGTGCAAATTTTATGATTAAATGAGTTGGAAATTATGAGTAAATTTGATCAAATAAATTCTTTCTATTACTCAAAACAATGGAGTAAATAAAAGTTTTAGAATGGCATAAATAAATGACGTAGAAATTTCCACTTGTAGATCAAGTGATAATGCAATAGACTAAAGCAAAATACTTGATCTACTTCTACAACCAATTTAGCGAAAGCTTAATCGAACATGAAAAACATCAATAAGAATACATATAATTGATATGGAGAAATCAATCACACATAACGCAGAAGAATTTACTTGGGGAAAGCCTCAGCCTAAAACCCCACTCTTTGTATTATCATACATAGGATTTATACAAAGCCTTTGCTCTCACATAGCTAGCCAGCTCTCAGTACAATCCTCACAGATGAAGGTGGAAATACATCAGGATTACACAAAGCCTTAGCTCTCACAGCTAGCTAGCTCTCAATGCAATCCTCCTGAATGCTCACAAGCAATCAAGACTTCTCCCAAGCCTTCTCCTATGCCCTCCAAGCATCCTATTTCCTTGCGCAGTTTTTCCTGGGTGATCCTCCTGTTACCAACTGTAACACTGATCTCACACCCTGTAAAACTGCACAATCCTCAAGGAACCTTAATCCTTTTGCTTGGATGATTTTCCTTTACAGGAAAAATCTATCCAACTGATAGTACATTGTCCCTCCTCTGATCTCAACTGGGTCTTTCTCTGAACTGACATGCATGAGTTATTTATGAGAGAATATTCAGTTATCTAAAGTGCAGCAGTTACATGCATGCAAGCAT
>APFE031051448.1:95641-105747 GCA_000404065.3 Pinus taeda | reverse complement strand
CCGGTTTTGGGATCCAGGGGAAAATCTCTGTGCATATGTGTTTTTATGTGTTATGCTCTCGCATTGTTTATTTTTTCTATGATTTAGATTTCGTATGCAGGTAATTGCTGTACGGGGTTAAAACCTACACTGGGACTCCTCCACTGTAGCTCTCTCTACCACTCCATCCACATCTGTTTCTACCCAATTAGTCAATCCTGCTACTCCTCATTGGTGCTCCTGTAGCAAATTCGAATCAAAGAGGTTGGGTACCTCAAAGATCTTGCCCCTCCTCCTTGGGACAATCACTCCACATCGCCCCACCTCCTACCTGGAGGTATGGCTGCATGTGATCCCTCTGCCCACCTGGCTCGAAGTTTCCCCTTACTAGAGGTCTTTGCATGAGTAGATGTCTCTACTCGATCTCCTCTCAGCTTCTCTAATTGTGGCTACTCCACAACCTCCTGAAGTTGCTTCACCAATAGTGACTCCTCCACAATCGTCTGAGACTTCTTCTGGCACTACATGTTGAGAGGTAGTGTACATGCCCTCTCAACCACCAAGTCTCCAACAGTTGCCTTGCTCCTCAAGGCTTTGCATGCATCTTGAACCTCAAGTGCATACAAGTTCTTGGCTAGCACACCAATCTATTTCATCTTTCCTATCGTCATGAAATTTTCTAGAAAAATAGTTGATTTTAAATCAGCGATATCTCCCTCATTTGAACTCCGATTCAACCGATTTGTTTTTCGATTTTGGGTATTTTTCCACAAGGAATCCAAATTTGCTATTTGTTTCTGAAAATTTTGTACTAAAATTTTCAGATCTGCTCTACAAACTCTCAGCCCAAAACTCAAAACCTTGAAATCTCCTCTCAGTATATTGTTCTCTCCTTTGATCACCTTTGCTCCGATACCATGTAGAAATTCCCACCTGTAGATCACCTGATAATGCAATAGGCTAAAGCAAAATACTTGATCTACTTCTACAACCAATTTAACTGAAGCTTAATCGAACATGAACAACATCAATAAGAACACATATAACTGATATGGAGAAATCAATCACACATAAAACAGAAGAATTTACCCGAGGAAAGCCTCAGCCTAAAACCCCACTCTTTGTATTATCATACATAGGATTTATACAAAGCCTTAGCTCTCAGTACAAACCTCACATATGAAGGTGGAAATACATCAGGATTACACAAAGCCTTAGCTCTCACAACTAACCAGCTCTCATTGCAATCCTCTCGGATGCTCATAGGCAATCAAGACTTCTCCTAAGCCTTCTCCTCTACCCTCCAAGCATCATATTTCCTTGCGCATTTTTTCCTGGGTGATCCTCATGTTACCAAGTGTAACACTGATCTCACATCCTATAAAATTGAACAATCCTCAAGGAACCTTAATCCTTCTACTTGGATGATTTTCTTTTATAGGAAAAATCCATCAAACTGATAGTACATTGTCCCTCCTCTGATCTTAACTAGGTCTTTCTCTGAACTAACATCCATGAGTTATTTATGAGAGAATATTCAGTTATCCGAAGTGCAGCAGTTACATGCATGCAAACATTAACTCACTGAACTCACATTAATTTAAACAAACTATTTAAATAAAATATAACTGGACTTGACTCAGTTAACTAAGCCAACTAATTACTACTCAAATTAGAACTCATCCTTATCTCTTTAACTGATGGATAAATTCCTCAATTTATTCATGATGCAATCCAATAGCCACATACGATCTTGCATTCCACATTATGGGTTCTAGTGTGTCGAGACAATGCAATCATCACAAAACTAATTAAGAAGACACTTTCCTCATATGCCATGAGATCAAGATTAAGAGCAAGTCTAATCTTCAACATTATGATTAAATGAGGCACATTGGTAGAGATGAGACTTTGGCAAAGCATGAAATCTTGCACAAGGGTGAGTTTGATTTGTGCATGGGACCATTAATTGTGTCGCACTTGCATGAGGTCAGTGCCCAAGAGATGCCACATTGGGTGGGTGTGAGGCCTCCCTTGTACTCATTCTTGGATGTGCAAAATTAAAATTATGCATAAACATATTATATAAAGCAAGGGGATATGGGAGGGGAGTCGGAATAGGTAGGGAGCATGGCTGAATGGGAGGGGTAGGACAAGGGGATATTAGGGAGTCAACCATGGACACCATTGGGGAATGGGAACAAAAAGGACTAGAGGGAATATGGTAGTCAACCATGGGCATCTTTAGGGAATAGTAACATAACCACTGATACCATTTATATTAGTTTGTTCTTCACCCAAAGGACAAGCCTTATTGGCAAGGAGATTTGCTTCAGAATTGAGGATTTTGAGTATATGGAAGGAGGAGGAGCTAGAGAAAGATTGGAGGATACCTTTGATTCGTTGAAACAACAAACTTAACATGTTTCTTTTTGGAGTGGTGTTGGTTCTCAAGTGTTGAATAATAAGGAAACAGTCTCCCAAAATGGTAATGTCTTAGACACCTCCGTGGTGAGCTATTGCTAATCCCAAATAGAGCTCATATATCTTTGCTTGGTTGTTGGATTTTGTGCCAAGTCCCCATGAAAATTGGTTCACAATTATTCCTCCGAGACTTCGTAGTATCCTTCCCCTCGTGCCACTCCTTAAAAAAAAATGAAAAAATGAAATACCTTCCCCTCCTGCAACTCCTTAAAAAAATTGAAATACCTTCCCCTCCCTCCACTCCTTAAAAAAGAAAAGAAAAAATGAAGAACATAAAGTTTTGCTTTTAAATTTATAGTGATTATCTATTATATACAATTGTAAAGGTAAAAAAAAAATGAATGAAATTTTACATTCATTAATAAATTAATAGATAATTTTATTCAATTAATAAGACGGAAAAAAATAAACCATTAAAGAATAAAAAAGAAAAGAAGTTAAGTATAATATTTAAATCTATAAGTATTTTAAAACTAAATTAACTAATTCTATTGATTACAAATTCTAAATTTTTAGGAAAGAAAAAGATAAATTAAATTATTTATTTTTATTTATAAAAAAAAAATAAGAAAATAATAATCCTCTTTAAATAAAAATTAATGTATAAGCTCGAAGGCTATTTATGATGTGATGGCACAATCTTAGCTGGGATAGTCGTCATCCTCCTTCTCTATGCTGATGATATTGTTCTTTTGGCAAGGTGCCCGTCTGATCTTGATAAGCAACTCACGCTTCTTAAGGATTTCTGGTCTACCATGGGTATGATGGTTAACACTGACAAAACAAAAGTTTTGATTATCAAATCTAAGGACACTTACGCTAATTTTATGTATGACAATAATAACTTGGAGGAAGTGTATTCTTACAATCACATTAGATCTCAGTGTCATAATCTTTGTTACAATACTGACCATCATCATCATCATCATCATCATCATCAAATTTAACCTATAATAAAAATAAATCATCATCATCATCATCATCATCATCATCATCAAATTTAACCTATAATAAAAATAAATCATCATCATCATCAAATTTAACCTATAATAAAACTAAAAAATTAAAAATAGAAATATATACAATTAGCATCATCATCATCATCAAATTTAACCTATAATAAAACTAAAAGATTAAAAATAGAAATATATGCAATTAGCATCATCATCACCACCACCACCATCATCATTACCATCATCATCATCAAATTTAACCTATAATAAAAATAAAAGATTAAAAATAGAAATATATACTATTAGCATCTAATATGAAATAGTTTTGAGTTTAAAATTCAATTATAAAGGGAATGACATCGGTCTCCTGCATTATTAACGAGAATCGATTTTATGACTTCTCAATCAATAAGAATTTGATTAATTAAATTAATTATTTGAGTTTATTTTTGCTTTAATAAATTATATGATGATGATATATAATTTTAAAATTTATTTTGTTATCTTTTTGAGTTTATGATTCAGTTAATCTAATTTTCATAACACTTTTGATAATGATAAAAAAATAATTTTTATATAATAAAAGATTTATTAATTACTAATTTTAAATTTAAAGTTCAATTTTAGCTCTAATAAGTTATATTAAAATAATTTAAATAAAAAAAATAAAGAAATTTACTAAAATGTGTTTAATAATATTAAATATAAAAAAAAAAAAAAATCAAATTTATTATCTAAAATTTATTAATTTAATAATATTTTTAATATAAATTTCATGATAAAATAATATTTTTATAACTAAATTAATATCAAATATAAATTAATTTTTTTATTAAACTGGTTCGAAATGCGTAGAAATTAAAAATCGTTATGTGATTTGGTACGCAGAATTGTCGATATAAATGTTCAACATAGACTGAAAAGTTTACAGACCGGCAATCCAACGCTCGTGCTGTGCATGAGATGTAGCCGTAAACTGAATTTTTTAATCACAATTTTACGCATTAAAATTCAAACAAGACAGCACTTATGAGCTTCTGCCATTGCGGTTATTAAACAAATGCAGGCCGTGTTGGAATTTGTTAACAGCCGTCGTTTCCACCCTGTATGAATGAATTAATGGATTGATGCAGAGAACGACGCATGGGTATTTTAAAAACAAAATCGATCTGAACGAATTAGCGGATTAATGCAAGGAACAACTCATGGATTTTTTTTCCAAATAAAAAAGATTTGACAGAGTTGAGACTGGCGATGTGTCAGGGTTGGTTTACTTCAAGAATTAAATTTGTATTCAGACTAAGATTCCTCTACACAGTGACCAAAACAATTTGGAAATTAGTCAAAATCCGCTGGAAAGATCTATTCTATTCAATTTCAGATCAAACTCCCATTACAATATTCTATGCAATTTCAGATCAAGAGCCCATTACAATAGTCTATTTATTGGCAGCAGGGTACTTGGCTTTCATAGTTTTTTCAGGAAGGAGACTGTTCACAGCCATTTTGTGAATTGGGTTTCAAAGTTATCATAATTTGCTGGTATTTTGTGAATTGGTTTCAAAGTTGTTGTAAGTTACAGGCATTTTGTGAATTATATTTCAGAGTTCTTGGGTAGTTATGGCTCAAAAGCAACAAGAATCATCAGAGCTTGTAGTGATGTCCAGGCCAATGGGTCAATCTGAAGAGAACTGGGCGAGGATAACTGACCAGGGAACGGGCATTACTGCTTCAGTGATCGCCATGAGACGAGATGTTGAAGAACAGCATATAACCACTGCTGCTCGTGAGCTTATGGAGCACTATCCCCTGACCAGAGCTCAAATTGTGGAGAATAACAAAGGGAAGCTCTATCTCCAGGTAAACAATGGTCCTGTGAAGCCCATTGTCAGGGAGAAGTCATGGCCCACAGTAGATCCATCAGTGGACCTTCTAGGGGTTTTACAGCTTCCCCATGATGATGAGAAACAATCGTTGAGCCTTGCATTGCATCAGATTATCCGAAGCGAACTCAATGATCCATTCCTTAACGAGAACAAGATGGCAGCTCCTCCTCTTGGTGTCCTAGAAGTTCATTTTTACAAGGACTCTTCTTCAGGGTCACGGACGATTGTTGTGATCAGAGTTCACAGTGGTGCTTGTGACAGGCAATCTTGTCTCCTTATAGCGAGGTATTTTGTCAGTGCCCTGAATGCAGTTGTTGAAGGAAGAGAGCCAGAGTTTCCAGATGGCCCTGGAAGGCATGAACTGCTGGCTTCAATGGAGGATTTGATACCCAAAGGCAAAGCAGACAAGGGTTTCTTTACAAAGGGCCTTGATGCTATAGGATATGCTCTGGACTCCAAGAAGTACTCTCTGCTACCATTCAGTGCAGAGTTCACCAAAATGTCCATCAAGGCTGGGTTCATGTCTGACGTTCTTACATACAGACTTGGAATAGAAGGTAATCCATCTGTAACAATTTTCTTGGCTATTGTGTTCATTGCTCCTGTTGATGTTCTGATTTTGATTGCATTTGTCTCTCTTCTTTTCTTGACGGTGTTCTTGTTTTACAACTGCTCTGAATCTATTTATTCACCCGAATTCCCCCAAGACTTAGCTCTTGGTCCCATCCATTGGCCTGCTTAAGCAATCGAAATGGCCTCTGAATCTAGGTTGGGTTTGAAACACCCCTACCTAACCGTGGAACCAAGATCCCTTTAAGGTTGCATTTGTTTTGACATAAAGAGCAAGTTAGTTTTCAAATTTTCATCCATTTTTCTTATGCAGAGAAATATAAACTTCTTCTGTATCAATTGAGCTTATGGTTTGCCTGGAAGAGAATAGGGCATGGGAGAAGGGTTGTTTGACTGATTCTCCTGTAGTGATTCACATGTTCTTTTGTATAAATTTTATGCAACTTAGAGGTTTTTCTGATATGTTCCTTCCCACACTCCACCTCCAGCAATATAACTAGTATATCACCTTGTTGAATTTTCTTCTTGATCTTATTATATTAGTAGATCCATTGAAATCATAAACAGATAAACCTTGATGACTGAAAATTTGTGACCAGCCAAATTGAGAACGATGTAGATGTCCCAAACCAAATTGAAAACGATGGTGCTTATATAAGATCTATTCATTAAGTAGTGGAATGCCTCCATCTCCATTTTCAAGATTTGTTTAGGTTTAATTAAGTATGCTTAGCAGGTCTCCTCTCAGATCCTCTCCCTAGACCTCCAAAAAATGAGGTTTATGGGTTTCCTCAAAGTTTCTATATCAAATTAATGTCCAATCAATGAGATCTGGAAAATGTAAATTGACATTGGTGATGGGTAACTTTTTTTGCACTGGGGTTTACTACATTCTTAAATAAACTTTTGAGTGTAACTGGTCAGTCATGCCTCTCAATATGATCAGATCAGTTCTTGACCATGAACTTGTCCCAAGAAAATATCTCTTCAGATGAAGGTAACAAAGAAAATGCTATATTCAGCAGCAATCCTTTTACCATAAAAGGACTCTGGTAACTGTGCCTCTCCACATAACATGCTTAACCGTTTAGCAAAAACCACACAAGGACCATCTGTGAGATAGGAGCGATGCAGCCTGTCCTCCACTGCTAAAACTGATCAGAAGAGCTATAAAATTGAAGTATAGAAAGTATCCTACCAAAAGTAGATTGTTGCCCTCCATTTGAAAGGAAAGTCAATTTACCCACTTCTATGACAAGTGAAATGGCTTTACAAATTCTTTCCTTTTCAATCCTTGGAACAACGCCTCTATAACAGATCGATAGATTTTATTTCAGTCATTAAATAAACTTTGTTTTCTTTTTTGACTACCATATTAAAAATGTGAAGTCTTTTTTTATCCTGTGTATGAAGTTCTTTTGCACTTTCTATCCTTGAATTCCTCATATGCATGGACTCAACCATCAAGAACTGCCTCTCCATGATAGGAACTGGTGCTTTCTTCTCTGCATGCGAGCGAGAAAATACATCACATGCTGCAGCCCTGGCCTGTGCATACTTACGAACAGCTGCTAACATCAAGGAAATGAAAGAGAAGAAATTGAACCAGTTTTGCTTCACAGGGTAACATCACAACCATACCATACTTTTGAGCACCTTGCATCCTGTACATTTTATTGTCATAATGTGAATATCCATTGCCCGGAATAAAACTTTTTGTGTACATGGCAGTGTGCTGGACTGTAGACCTCACTTTGAGCCTCAACTACCAGAAACTGTCCTGGGAAACTACTCAGCAGGGATATTCCAGGGAACTCGAGTGAAGGATGATATATCCTTCTGGGATATGGCGCGCTTAATATCAACAAAAACGCAGAAGGAAATCAGCAAACATAAGCACTTTTCCGAGCTACCAGTCCTAGCCATGCTTGTTGGACAGGTGATAACTAGGCATCCCTTAATTTGAAAGTTGACAGTGTTGTTATTCCAAGAGATTTTCAATATTTTTTTTCATCACTCTTAATAGATGAAGGGCTAAGAGGGATTTTTGCCTTTTATCACACTTAATAGATCAGGGGCTAACAGGGATTTATGCTTTTTGTCAGTCTTAATAGATCAGGGGCTAAGAGGGATTTATGCTAGTCAATATTTGGGATTTGGGATTGAGTCATACTGGTGAATGAATGTGAATGCAGTTTATGCTTAGTGAATATTTTGGATTGAGTCATACTGGTGAATGAATGTGAATGCAGTTGATAAAGCATCCTAGTCTGGCTCCAAGCTCTTCTAAGAGATCTGGGCTGTTTACAATGTTCTTTGGAGAGCCAGCAGATACACAGTGGAAGAATGCAGAATCTCTGAATGTGGCTGGCAGCTTAGGGCCTCTGGCAAGTATGCATGCAGTGGGTCCTTGCTTCTGTGCATGTGAGTCTATGATTGAAGGGCCAGATGGGCCAGAGCTATGCATCTCCTTTACATTTGCTACTCCTGTGTACAGCAGAGATCAAATGCACTCCTTTGCCACCTCTATTCTTGAATTGCTGGCCTTGGAATCTTCAGAATCTCGTTGAAATGACTGTCACTCTGCCCAAAATCAGAAAAATAATGACATGGGTACCTTGCCAAAGACCCCTCTGTGATCAAGGGGGCATGTCTACAGGTTAATGGTTTTGAGTTCCAGTTTGATCAGAATTATCAGTAATGGTTCCATTTGATCATGCTCATGTCAATTCTAAGTATACAGCCCATCTCTTAAGTATGCTACCCATCTTATGTCGCGTTTCTGCGTCTCCGATCGTCGCTGATCGAGAGTTTATATACAAATAAATGTGTTTTTGGTATAGTTGAGGACAATTTGGCCTTTTATTTGTTTTGGCGTGAAGAGTTTAGAACCTCCCCAACATTCCTTACACCGCTATTGAGTTGACAAACACAAACAGCGAAGAGTAAGGAAAAGAAACTCACAATGAAACGTATAAAGGATTTATCCGTTTTATGTGTATTGAATGCCATAAACCATACATAAAAGTCATTTTGATGGTATAATCTAAAAAAGGCATTTGCATGTAGTAACATAAATTAAATCACGGAAGAATGATAGTTTTGGAATATTGAGAAAGCTGTGGCAACAGAGTGGGTAAGAAGTTAATTATATATATATATATATAAAATAATGTAAATATTTATAAATCAATTAAAAGAGTTCTTTTTTTTAATAATGTAGATATTGTTGAATTTAAGTTTTTTGTGATTCATATTTAGTTTTTGAGAAGATTTTTTCGGGATATCACATTATAATATTTTTGTCTACTCATTTCGAACTAACGATTGTGGTTCATATTTAGTTTTTGAGAAGATTTTTTCGGGATATCACATTATAATATTTTTGTCTACTCATTTCGAACTAACGATTGTGGTTCATCGTCAAGACAAGTTGAAGAATCACATCATGGCTAGATGAAGAATCAGATCATGGCTGCATGTTAAATGGGGAGAGTTGGAAGATGTGCTCTCCCTATTTAACATGCTGCCACGATGTAATTCTTCAACTTATCTTGACGATGAATGAACCACACTCGTTGGTTCGCGTGGACAAGAGCATTATAATGCAAATATTCATAATTTTTTTTAATTGTAAGTAATTATAAATTCTTTATACATATCTTAAAAGACTTTTTTAATAATGTAAATATTTTGTAGATATCCATATTAATCACATCGTTAAGATTTGGTCGATTTTTTTAATCAACTAATGTGGTTTATCCACCATATTAATTGGTTCGAAACTTCAACCAAATCTTAAACGATGTGATTAATTCTAAAAACTGATATCTACAGTATGGATCACTCCACCACATTAGTTGGTTCGAAACGTGGATCAAATCCTAACGAGGTGATTAATCCTAAAGATTGTTATCTACATTATGGATCACAAAAATCTTAAATCTAATGTAAATATTCACAATTTTTTTTTAAATGCAAGTAATTTAATAAATTTAGTTACAACTTCTTCTTTTTTTTTTTTGTAAGCCGGGGCGGAACTCTTTGATTTACATGTCCATTATGTACCCCTCTATGGGGGAGGGGTAGCCCAAGATTTGAACCCAAGACTTCCGGTTCGGTAAGACTTCATTTCCACGGCCATTGCCGCTTGAGCTACCCCATGTGGACTAGTTACAACTTTTTATTAAACATAAAGAAATTTTTAATTAAATTTTGTTTCAATTTGTCTAAA
>APFE031051448.1:27502-87603 GCA_000404065.3 Pinus taeda | reverse complement strand
ATAACATTGTAAAAGGTTTATATTTTGGTCGAAATAAATGGTTTTTGTAAAAGTCATTGTGAATGATTAAAATATAAATAAATAAAAAATCCAACCTATTTACATATTTTGTAGTACAAATGTAGATTCCTATTCAAAACTAAGATCGAACTTCTTTGGAGGAGTCGTTTATTGAGGCAAAGGAATTGCCCGAACAACCAAAAGTGGCCAGGATCTAGGCAAAAAAAATTCAAAAAATCTTGTAAAGACAGTGTTTGAATCGTGTTTTTGATGGTGGAAATGGATTCAACACCATCAAAAATGACTAAGACATGTAAAATTTTAAAGTTTAACAACCATGATTTAGATTTAGGAAAAACCTTGCTAAATTTTCTCTAAATATGATTAGAATTTCCATAACTTTCCAACTCAAATCCGTAAAAGAATTAATTCTTTACCATTTCGTAAATGGGTATCCTTGCAATGCATTAGTTTCCTTAACGATAGCTCAATTTTCTCGAACGCACGCCAACCATTCGCAAATGCACTTCGTAGGTAATCTAACGAATAAACATCTATTGGGTTTGGTATGTAAACAAAAACATATTGATATAGATTTCCTCGTTGTTTGTTGGTGTAATAATTCATGATGAATTATTACTATCATTATTATTCGTACAACAATGCCACAACGTTACAAAAAGTAAATTGTAAATTCCATTTTTAAATATCATTATTTTATATTAGTGTATAAAAGTTAATCCAATGAAACGCTGAAACCTAAACCCTTATCATTTTTAATGGTTATGAATATATGGTAAAACAAGAAGTATAACGTTTTGTTATGGTTTCAATTGAGAATTTTTTGGGATTAATAATTGGATTTATAGGGTTTAGGGTCAATGTAGAAGTTATTAATAATTGCTACATAGTTTTACATTTTAAATGGTAAATTTTTTTTCACATGTGTGTTTTTTATAAAGGGTTATAGTTTCAATTATTAGTTTATGTCAATATAAAAATGTTGAAGTATAATGATGTGATAATGTTTATGATGTGATAAATGTAGCAATTGGACATAGTTTTGATGAGAGGTTAATGATGTCATGCATATATAATGTTTTATTATTTATTTTGTTATGATAATCATGTTGAATTTTCATGATGTATATGATATGCATAATGTGGGATAAGAATTATGATGTTATGATATGAGGTATATTTATATGTGGTTCATTTATTATGTGACGTCATGATATATCTTTAATGTTGGTATGTTGATGTTATAACTTGCAAGGGTATTTTATGATATGAAGCATGCGGTAATTACATGCAGATTTTATGACATGCAAGAGTATGCAGTTCTTTACTATTTAGAATGTTGTGAATAACAATAATGTTATGTTATCATGATGACATGCAAGAGTTGGCATGTGGATTCTTTTCTATGATACTATGATTATAACTAATTCATTGAAAGTATGTTGAGATGTGGTGATTGACAGGAAAGCCACAAATGGGTCAAGAGGGCCGGTCTATTTGATGATCTTGTGGGAGCCCATACTTGTGAAAGAGAATATGTAACACCATATGGGATGGGGACAAACTCAATCAACACTACATATGCTAGTGGTTCCTTTGTCTTGTATAGCTCTTTAGGGGCTATGGGACCATCTTGAGGAGGCCAAGTGCATGATATTGTGCGCTAGGTGCCTGATAATGGATTGGGAGGCTGAAGTCTGTTAGGGGTGTAAGGACTTCAATGCCTGGGACTGTGCATCTTAGTTGGTGTGGAAGGAGTAGGCCAGCCTTGCGAGATGCCCAAAGTCATTGAGTAGTGGGACCAGATGCCTGCCTTGGAGCAGAAGAGGTTTGAGCCAGGCGTGAGGCTTGGAGCCACACTTGGGCTTTGATACAGACCAATGAGGTTTATGCCTAGATTTGAAAGTGGGAAAAAGGACAGAGATTCCTTGATATTTCTCAGGTGTTGTGGAGATTTTCAATGCCTACTGGTTATATTAGTTCAACAGAGGGTGTAGAGAAAAAGTGGAGCATTAAATAACTAAATAAATAAAATTTTAAATGATTCAACCTATCTTCGGGACGAAATTCCTTAATAATAAAAAAATAAATAAATAATAAATAAAATAATATAATATTAAAATATAAACAAATAAATGATAAACAATAAAGAAAGATAATAATGATAAATAATATAGAAAATTAAAGAAATATAATAATAGTAAATAAATAATAAATAATAAAGAGACTATAATAATAATAAATAAATAAACAATAAATAATAAGAGTGAAGTTCTAATATATATATATATATATATAAACATACAAATATTGTTAACAAAAAGTAAAATAAAATAAGAAGAGTTAAATTAAGAGAACTTTAAAAATAGTAAAAATAAGTAAAGTTAACAAAAAAATAAAAATGAATAAAATAAGAAAGAATTAAATTAAGATGAATATTAAACTAAGTAAAACTTAAAATGAAGAAATAAAAGATGCATGTTGACACATGGAATGTGTGCATGTAGACCCATTTCCATTGTTTTGTCTATATAATAGACGATGAGGAAGATCAAGATCACCATTCCTTTCACCATTCTCTCGGGAGAAAAGTGTTGTAAGACAAAAGATTCACTCGCAGTAGTATGTTGATTGAGCGCTTGGGGGTGGCCAATTGTAGAAAGATTATGTGTAGCTGAGCCTATGGTTGGGTGGAAAGTTATCCAAAACTTTGTTGCGGTTAGCGGGATTCAAATAATGTTCAACTCCGAAATTACGAGTAAAGAATAACATTGCTACAAGTAAGTTTTCTTTGTTTCTATATCTCAAAAGTTCTATGTTAATTAGTTGAACAGAGGTGTGTTGATTATAAATCGCACAATTGATCCAACTAGTTGCATATTTTAATTTCGGGGCTATTACAGGGAGGCTGTCGGGATTTGTGAGGCTGGTCTTGCAAAGGTTCGACTAGTTCAAGCCCTAACTCCTTATATCCCAACCTCGTTGGGGACATGTAAAGACAAACAGAGAAAGAGCAGACCACTTTGATACCACTGATCTGGATTTAACAGGAATGCATCAAATTTCAAATATAACCATAAATACATTGATGCAATAGAAATAACACTTCATTTCATTAATATCAAATACTGAAATATGTTTACAAACAAAATGGAAATAAGACTAGCTCAGATGATGGTAGCTTCTCTTTGAGAAGAGATGTGGCAATTACATGCCTCTGAACAGAGTTACAATGAGGCTCAAGGGCCTTTTTATTATTGAACAATAAGAGAAAAACCTAAACAACCAAAAACTTAACCCGAGGAGATGTAACACCAAGAGTTTATGAGCGTCGTTGGGGTTAGTTGGGCAACCAACTTCCCAGGGTCATAACTTGGTCATATTATCTCCGTTTGATACGTATGATATCTTGTTGGAAAGATATCTCCAAGGAAAACAACGGATTATGTGATTTTTTTTAGCAATCACTGAAAAATTTTGCCAAAAAAACATCGTTTAGGGTCTCAAAACGACTTCGGAAGTTGAGGACCCAAAAAACTGCAAAAAATAGTAAATTGTGCTACAATTAAGGAATTTGAATAATTGAAAGAAACAATGGTGTGGGTCCAAGTGGAATAGGTGGGTGGCCACCAATATCCACCTGGATCACTTTAAGCATGAGTTTTTATTAAAAAAATTTATACAATTATACAATTTAACTTAAGTACATACATCACTCACAAAATGGTGTGTCTTTTATAAAGTTTTTATGACTTAATACTTAAGTAAAATATTTATACTATATTTATAATATGATGTGTGAACAAAGCAGTGCACTATACAAGCTTTCTCCCATGGGAGATGAAAACTTACATGCATTTACTACAAACTAGGCCCACCCTAATGTGAGATAGGAACATGCATGTATATATAATCATATTATCGACCAAGTTCCATCCATGTGAGATGAGAACTTGCATACACAATAATTATTAACATAATCCCAACATCATAGCGGATGAGGACTCACAAATGCATCTTACATATAAGATGAGAAACTTCATGCACACATATTATGGACCCAAACCCACCCATTTGAGATGAGGACTCATATACTACATTTTATATAAACCGAACGACAACCCCATGTGAGATGAGAATTTACATGCACATTCTATGTTACAAACATATTATGGACCCAACCTCACTTTCATTTGGCATGAAAATACACCTATAAACATAAACCTAGACACACCATTTGGGATAAGAATCCACCTAAAAAGTCAACCCCACCTTCGTTTGAGATGAGAACTTGTGTGCATGTTGTCTATAGAACTGGGAGGAGGCTGGATAGGAGGGTACCGGCAAGTTGGATTTTGGATCTTTGACTGATCTCCGCTGGTGAACCATTCGTTGCTACTGGCTCTCATCTCGATCTTCCACTGGGAATTTACATTTCGGCGTTCTTCATTTTGCATCGGATTTGCTACCTTTGCTCGGTAAAAGCAACTAAGGATCTGCCTCTAGCTCCTGGCTTTAGCTGGCGTGCCATAGTCACCTCTGTTGCTTCTTCATCTGGTGGATCACTCGGCAATAGATCAAAAGCTCTGGCTTTCAAACTAGCTCTAGCGCTTCTCTCGCTAACCTTTTGAAAGAAAAGTTGGTCCCCACAAAGAAGGAGCCTTATGCACCTTCAAAGGCGAGTGAATGGGAACAGTAGTGTATGGCGTACCGGTCAGCGGGGCAGTTAGGAAACAACATCAATATTGCGTGGGTGAAGAAGGGATATCAATTTTGCTTGTCAAGCTCTTTCGGCGAGTGCGCGATCATAGATAGTAGCATGTATGTTGGACCTCGCCGCCTATCTGGATTATAGTTGATAGGAAGGTGTATGCATTACTGGCTCTTATGCTTGTACTAGCTAGCTCTTGCCAGAATACTTCATTCTTTCTAGGCCCCCGAGGAGTATTGGTGCTTATGGGCCATTCCTTTCAATGTTCTTTGTGACTTAATTACACCCTCCACGTTGCCCATTAAGTATTCCCAATGTAAAAAGAAAACATTTATACATATATTTTCTAAAATTAAGAAAAATAATAAACATTGATAAAAAATTACTTAATTATTATTTTATTAATATTTTCTAAAATAAATTAATTTATATACTATATTTGTTATAGATATTTATACCTCATATGATCTTATTAAACCATCCCATACATATCGAAATGTTACTTGTCAAGCAAGGAATTATGGGGATTTTAGGTGGTAACAGTGTGCCCAAGGGCATTCAAAGTTGGGGTAATTATGAAAAAACAAAGATAAGAATTAAGAAGTGAAGATGATAAGATAAATAGATGGAATTGGAATGGAAGTTTGATCAAGATGGAGTCCTTAATGTTTAATGATCTGAATGTGTAAACTTGAAGATTTTAAACAATTTGCAAGTTAAATTTATATGTGTTTTGGGTAGAGGATCAGTTTACTAGTCACATACACAAGTAAATTTTAGCCAAATTTTACATCCAAACAGAGACAAATAATCGTATTTGAAACACATAACACAAAGCATGATAAAGGACTTCACCCTTCTCTTAGGCTACATCACCTGGTCCATCTTGCAATGTAGGACCTCTTTCATTAAGAATTCTCAAAAGTGTGTTTACATGCTTTAGAAAACTCCAATAGTAGTAGTAATTTCTCCAATGGATCGAGCACTATCAAAAACCCCTATTTTGGTTATTCATGCACCTTATTTGGTAAAAAACTGAGAAAGTTATGCTTGTTTCTTCATTTTCCCATTTTCTGATGCTAACCATCCTCCAATTCAACCTCAACTTGGCTTGAGTGCCCCAAATGCGAAAGCAACGCACTAAACTTGACAAAATTTCTGCTAGATGGGTGAATTTGTAGGACTGTTAAGGGCTCCATTAAGCCCTCAGTCTCGAAATTATTGATCGCATGATGACCATATGACTGTGAAAAGTGCTGAAATTTGAGGACTATGTCCAGCCTTTGTCTCCATGAGGCCTTGGTTCTATGCTCTCACATGTGACCATGGTCCGGTCCCCTAGGGGCTGACCCCTCTAAACTTTGTTTCTCCTGTGATCTCATGGCTTGTTGTAACCATTGGTTGGCCCCCTTGTGGATGGCCCCTTTCCTTCCACGTTGGTGGTCACATCATGGGTCATATGACTCAGGGCTGGCTCCCAACTCCATTTGCGCTCCCGGTTCTTTTGTTGTGGGCATGTGACTATGAGAATGTCGTGAGGGTTAGGCTAGGCCCTAGCCCTTGGCCCCTCACTCGTGGTCCTGTGGCGCATGGGTGGCCAGGGTCTAGGATTTAGCCCAATCCCTTCCCCAAAGGCACATTTAACAAATTTCAAATATAATTCGAATTCATTGTATAACAAGTGACATAGCAGTGGCATGATCGTGCTAGGCTTGGTTGATATTCGTGAGGTCTTGGGTTCAACTCTCGAAGGTGTTGTTCGTCCTTCATAAAATTTTAATTGGCCATTAGGAGGCCACGTGGTAGCTAGGGATTGTCCACATGACTCCTCCTAATTGGTCCACCTAAACACAACATTAACCAATAAAAATTCACCATGCCACAACCAATCGCCTAATATGAAGTGTTGACCAACCATTGGCTGATAAAGGACCCAGTCTCCTGCCAAGTCATGGCCCAGTCAGCATACAAATTGCTGATTGGGTGTACCTACAACTCTTTTTCCATATTTTTTAGTTATTTCCCAAATCAATCAGAATGTGATTCTGGGAGCATCCGATGTCAAATTTGAGTGAAAGGAGTTGCGTTGGATTCAGGTCATCGAGATCTATATAGTCATTTAGGGTTTTAGCTCTATTGTACACTTTTATTTTTAAGCATTATTTTCATCCACTGGATCACTCCTCCCCATTGGAAGATTTTGGACCTCCAAAAGCTCTTTATCAGTCAAAAAATAGATGAGGGCACAATTCCCTCATCGTTCCAGTCTCAATCCACTGAACTTTGCTTGAATTTTTCATTTTGAGCTTTTCATGAAAATACATCATTTTCCCTGATTTTGGAGTCCTTGTCTTGCTGTCATAGATGAAATCATGTTGTAATTTCCCAAAATATGAAAAACAACAAACTGCCTTTGAAGGAATAAACACATTCCCTCTTCGGTCTCCAATCAAAGGAAACTTAAACAATCTCAAATTCCTCTCACCTTGAACATTGTTGTCATGATGATGCTGACCATGTCTAGCCTTGTACTTGGCTCGACTCTTGACCAAATGTGATCACCATCTCCATGCACCATCCCTTTTCCAAGGCAACACATTATGAAACTCACAAGAAGAAGTTTTGGAACCAATTTCCTCTTTGCCAATTTTCTTTTTCATTTTCTCTTTTAACTCTGCGCCCTCTAACACTAGCATCTTATTCACACCAATGTTCAACAATGATGCATTCTGCTGCAAATTTACTTCATTTTGTTAACCTCTTATAGGAGGCAACATTTTAGACTCCTGAGGCATCTTATCACATGAATTAGAAACAACAATTAAATCATATTTCAAACTTGAATCATATCCTTGAAAGGCTTTAGATTCTTCAACAACTTCATGTGTTGATCATCAACAATGCAAAGTTTTGACTAGTATTGACAATCCTCGTCATTTGTCCTGCATTTACAAGAGATGAATTCAACTTCTTGTTGTGTGTTCTAACAATGTACTCAATCCCATTCTTGAACAAATGGTATTTTTTCTCATGGTGATGAAAAATAGCTCTCCTATCATATAGATATGGGCTTCCAAAAACAATATCACATATATGAATTGGAATTACATCAAGCTCTACCTCATCTAGAAAGTTTGCAGTGATTGCAAATTTCAGTTTACATATTTTTGTCATAGGAAATTTTGCATTGTCACATATCCAACCTAAAGAATAAGGTTTAGGATGTGGAATGGTTTCTAAATTCAACTTCTTGAGAATGTCTTCTGAGATAAGATTTGTTTGTGAACCACTATCAAACAATGTATCTATCTTGGTATGTTTTGAAATAACTCTAATGTGGAAAATCTCTATTCTTGTTTTTTCATCTTGAGTTTCATTGAGACAATTTTAAGAACTAGTACTTTCAATGTCCTTACCTTTCAAACCCATGGATGTGATCTTTGTTTCATCTCCAAAATCTGAACCTAAATCATGTTGTGTAGTTGAAGCTATCTTCTCCTTCTCCTTTTTCTTAAACTTTTTGGGTTTCATTTCTAGATGAAGTTTCCAGTAATGATCTTCATCATGGCCCTCTTTGGAATAGTTTTTACAAATAAGATTTTCTTTCTCCATATTGATGGTAGCTTTTTTCTTCCCTTTTCCTTTGAACTCACTCTTTCCTTTTTCTCTAGACTCAAATGAGCTCTCACTATTTTCTTCAGAAACATTTTTCCCTCTTGCCTCTAAATGAGTTGCCTGAACACAAACTTCATGTAGTTTTGTAGGGTTAAACATGATAATGGCATATATCAAATAATTATTCAATCCTCCAATGTATTTGAGAAAAGTATCTTGTGAGGACAAATCTATACCCAAAATCAAAGCTCTTTTCCTAAATTCTTGAGTATAAGATTGCACATTTTTCCCTTTAGCTTTTCTAAAGTTCTTCCAATCCATAATATCTTTTTGCATGTATGCTAATGGATAAAACAACCTTCTTATTGCAACAACAAAATAATTCCAAGAGGATTAAAACTTACCATGTTTCTTCATGTCCTATTGAATTTTGGCTTCCCATCGAATTAGTGTTGCACCTTCCAATCTAAGAGAAGCAAGTTGAATCTTGGATTCATCATCTTTGATTCTTTGTATCCTGCAATACACTTCAATATGATGAATCCAATTATCTAATCTCTCTGCATTTACCTCTCCATTTTACATAGGCAATTAAAACTTAATGTCAAGCTTAAGTAGAGGAGTTTTACTGTGACCCCTTGGGGAACTTGGAGGTGTCTTTGAAAGGGTAGTAGCAGTAGAAGAAGATGAGGCTGAAGATGAATATGAGGATGATGATGATGGAGGTGAAGGTGGTGGTTTGTCACTATTCCCTCCATTCCCTTTTGGAGGTTTGTCTCCTTTTCCTCCATGATATTTTGAGCTTTCTCCATACAATATGGAATTCCTCTCCTCATACAAAATATTAACCATCTCTGACATTTCAAAGAATGCTTTTATGAAATTCTTCTCATCTTCAAACATCTCTTAAGGACCTTCTTCATGTGCCATGATTATTGAAGCTTGAGGTGTGTTTGTTCTCCTTAAAACAATTTGAGATCTTGGCTCCACAAGTTCTCCTTATCCTCTTTAGAGGTTCAACCTTGTAAGCATTATAAAAACACCTGCAAACAAATTAAATCTTCACAATAAACCCGGGCTCTAATACCAAATGATCTGAATGTGTAAACTTGAATATTTTAAACAGTTTGCAAGTTAAATTTATATGTGTTTTGGGTAGAGGATCAGTTTACTAAACACATACAAAAGTAAATTTAAACAAAATTTACAGCCAAACAAAGACAAATAAGCATATCTAAAACATATAACACAAAACATGATAAAGGAGTTCACCCTTCTCTTGGGCTACATCTCCTGGTCCACCTTCCAATGTAGAGCCCCTTTCATTAAGAATGCTCAAAAGTGTTTTTACATGCTTTACACAACTCAAATAGCAGAAATGATGTCTCCAATGGACCCGGAACTGTCAAAAGCCCCTATTTTGGTTCTTTCTGCACCTTATTTGGCCAAAAACTAAGAAATTTATGCTTGTTTCTTCATTTCCCTAAATTTTGTTGCTAACCATCCTCCAATTTGGCCTCAATTTGGCTTGAGCGCCCCAAACACATAACTGACGCACTAAACTTGGCACAATTCCTGTTCGGCAGGCAAATTTGTAGGATCATTAAGGGCGCCATTAAACGCCCAATCTCGAAATTCTTGGTCACATGATGGCCATATGGCCATGAAAAGCGCCGAAATTTGAGGTCTCTTTCTAACCCCTGTCTCCACATGCCCTTGGTTTTATTCTCTTGCATGTGACCATGGTTTGGCCCCCTAGGGGCTGGCTCCTCGGAACTCCACTGTACCCGTGGTCTCGTGGCTCCTTGTGTGATGGTCGTCACATCATGGGTCATACGACTTGGGGTTGGCCCCCTTTCCTTGTGTGATGATCATCACATCATGGGTCATACGACTTGGGGTTGGCCCCCGACTCCTTTTGTGATCTCGGTTCTTTTGTTGTGGGTATGTGACTATGCGAAGGTCATGAGGGCTGGGCTAGGCCCCTCACCCGCAGTCCTATGGCAGAGGGGTGGCCAGGGGCTAGGGCTTAACCTGACCCCCCCTAAAGGCGCATTTAACAAACTTCAAATATAATTTGGATTCATTGTATAACAAGTGACCTAGTGGTGGCGCGATGGTGTTGGCCTTGGTTGATATGCATGAGGTCTCGGGTTTGACTCCTGAGGGTGTTGTTCAGCCTCTAGAAAATTTTAATTAGCCATTAGGAGGTTGCATGGCAGCCAAGGATTGGTCCACGTGGCTCCTCCTAATTGGTCCACTCAAACACAACATTAACCAATAAAAATTCACCATGCCACAACCAATCGCCTGTTGGTCACTTTACTTGTTTATCAATTCAGCAACTAAGTGCTACATAAATTGTCAACCCAGGGAAGTCTGTTTATTTCAAAGGCAAATACACATTGTTTGTGCTCAATCCCAAAAGCAGTAAAAGTTGTAGTAATAAGTATACTAATCACACCTTGCTCTAAGCAAACTGAAGCTCTACTCTGAGTTACAGCGAAACAATCTATTGCAGACAGTTATCAAAGAATGCTTAAATTCATTAAAAAAAGCAGTCTAATAAAAGAATCAATCTGCAAAGAAAAATACTGACTATGCTATAACAAAGAACAGGACCCTATTCCACAAGCAGGAACCTTCAGCACCTGTTCCTGATTACTTTACTTACCAACTTAATCTATAAACTTAATTGCCAATAAAGCACACATGGATTAACTGTAAATAAAAATGAGAAGGTAATGTAACAATTAATTGGAAAAACAAAGTTCAGCAATAATGCATAAGTAACATTCAGTGAACAGAACTTTAACAAGGTATAAATAGAAGACACACTTAACACACTGTGGAAATGTAATGGGTGAATCTTGTGATGAAGGTGGGCCTTGTCCTCCTCATAAGATTCCCTAGGAGGCGAGAACTAGAAAGAAATGTTTAGAACAATATTTTATTCATCCATCAATATGTCATGTTATAAAAAGATTCCAGTTCCTTTCCTTCAGCTAGCCTTTCCTGTAGTTTGTCCCCCTCTAATGTAGATGTCTCCTCTTTTTAAGGAGGAGACATCTATTACAACCGATTACATTGTAAGTCCTATCTTTAACCTAATATGAAAAAATAGGGAAATTAGTTTTCCCATTAACAAAATGCTATTACAATGGTTATGGTAATGCTGACTTCGGATTGTGGTCGTTACAGCCAATGTAGCATCTCCTTCAATGATCTTCTTCTGTTGATGTCAAATCTAGAATGCAAATCACGGTTGTTTCAGCAATGGGATTTTCACATCATTCTTAACTATTTCAACAACTGTAAGAGTAACCTCGCAGTCTCCAGGCTATTTCAGGAACGTGGACTGCGCGTTGTTCTTAACTGTTTCAGCAACTGTAAGAATAACCTTGTAGTCTCCAGGCTGTTTCAACAACGTGGACTGTAATGATAAATTGTTTCAGCAACTATTCGATTCAATGATTAACTATGAAGGTAACGTAATTATATGTAAAATAATTAAACGTATAGTAATGAGAACAAATATTGTATACCTTTGGAACAAATGGGTTAAAGCAATAACATGAACTTTAAATATAGGTTGAAAAAGGATGACATAATAGCAAATATATGGTCAAAAAGGGACAATGTAGGGTCCTAACATACCCCCCAATTGAAAGGGTTGCATGTCCTCATGCAACTTTAGTCTAAGTCTGAGTCCGAATACTGGGCCTTGCTGTGCAAATTACTTAGGCAGTAAGTGTAGAAGGTGCTATCAACAAGTTCTCTGAAACCATAAACATTTTGTAATCTCTACCATGCTGCTTCCTCCTCCTTTTTCGACAAGCTGTAGTGAGCCTTATATTCTTATGCTGGCAGCCATAGAATAGGGAAATGAAAATGATATCCTAACCATTTTTCGGTACACTGTTGAATGCATTTGACATAGCTAGGTAGCCGTGAAATTGCTGCTTCAAGATTAAGAGGACTAAAGGGATGATATTCCTTCCTCTCCTTAGGAAAATGTTGCCAAAATAGGTTGTTTTCCTATAAGGCAAGAGCTCCCTTGGCTTTGACATAATGTTGGTAGTCTTTTAAGACTGCTGCCTGTAACTGTCTGATATGCTCACTCATCCCTTGTTTCCTTAAAAACTGATGATATTCAGCAACAAAAATAGCAACATTCTGTGGCTTATATCGAATCCACAAAAGATGATTTTCTTCATTATGCTTTGCTGAAAGGAAGGCATTCTGCCACGTGAGCTGATTGGCAAGGAAAGAGACAAAGGCCTTGATCTGAATGTTATCCACCAGAGGATTTAGATTGAGCTTCCTATCCTTAGGGACAGAGTAAATTTTGTTCACTGGTTGATGCCTCTGTGCAAGTTTTGACAAACTGTTGAGGTATAGATACCTCATGAGGTCGCCCATCTCTAATTTCCTTTACTTGGAAGAACGGTAAGCGTTCTGTAAGAAATAGGGAATAATTAGAGGATGGTTTCCTAGTGGTCAATAATCTTCAAACCAAATCAAACATGAGAGACAATCTGGTTTTTAGCTGTTTATTTTCCTTGTTCTGGGCACGAGACCATTCCAAAACTTCCCAATTTGTATATATGTGATTTTTCCATGCTGCTTTATGCTCCTATAAGATTTTCTCTTGCAGCATAACATATTCTTTCTTCCATTTATCCATTTGTGTTTAAGTGTTGCTGGTCTGAGTGAAGACAATCTTTGTAGGTCGGGGTTTAGTCTGAGTAGACACAGTTCTTGTAGAGTGTGGTACAGGACTTTCAGTTTTAACAACAATGGGCCAAGGTATTTGTGGCTTACTGTCTTTTCCAAACATTTTTGAAGACCCTGCTGGTTCTTGTGTGACAGCAGGGCATTCCTCTTTAATTTCTACAGAAGTAGATGCAGGGGTGGCTCCAGGTAGTGGAATTTCAATTATTTTATAACCGTCTTGATGGTAAATATTACCACATTAGCTGCACATATATTCATTATACCGGTCTTTCACTATACTCTTCTTAGCATGAGACGCTGCATGGGATAAAATGTACAAATTAAGCTCTCTGTCATAGGCTTCCTTTGCTGTTATTAATTCCTACTTATAAGCTTCGAGTTCTAATTTCATAAACTCGTTTTCCTGTAGAAGGGAAGCCAAGGTGACCGGGCTTTGTGCAGTCTCAATAGGTGGTTCTTGTGTAGCAGCTGCTGACGTAGTAGCTGGTTCTTGTGTAACAACTACGGGTCATGCAACATCCTTGTTGTCTTTGATTTATTCATCAGTAGGTGGTTCTTGTGTGACAACTGTTGAATCAGTAGCTGGTTCTTGTGTGACAGCTACATCTTGGTCATCTGTTCTCTATTCATCAGCAAGTGGCTCTTGTGTGGCAACTACTGAATCAGTAGTTGGTTCTTGTGGGACAACCACATCTTGGTCGTTTGTTCTCTGTTCATCAGCAGGTGGTTCTTGTGTGGCAACCGCTGAATTAATAGCTGGTTCTTGTGGGGCAGCTACATGTTGTACATCATCTTGGGTATCTAATTTGGTGGATAAGCAACTGGTTCTTGTGTGACAACTGCTGAATCAGTAGTTGGTTCTTGTGTAATAGTTACATTCTTTGAAAGAAATGAAGTCACAAAATCCTGGGTGTCTTGCATTTCAATACCCGAGGGTGAAACAGGTAAAGATTCAGGAACTTGGGATTGTGGTGAGGTGTGGGGTCTTAGGCTAATAGGTGGGAATTTGGGATGGTAGCAGTAGTTGCTACTTCAGTAGACGTCCTCATTCATCTTCGAGGTAAAAAGGAAGGTGTGGAGTATCAAAGAAAGTATGTTTTGATGGTTATTTCAGTATCTTTTCATTAGGACTTATAAGCCTTTTTGCATTAGGAACCTAGGAAATAATAAATAATTATAACGAAACATGTGAGATTAATAGAGAACGCTGATAATTGTCATTTCCATCTATAGGAGGGAGGAAAAACGGAAAGTGGCCATCCTAAAAGAAAAGACAAAGATGAATTAACTGTTGTCCCTTCGATGAGAGATCGTGTGCAAACCAGATCAAAACGAACCAACCTAGGAAAGGAAGTGGAGATACCAACTCTTGGCGTAGAAAAGAGAAGAAGTAACTTAGGATTAACGATTCTACGAATCATCCTGAGGGATTGTTGTTTTATCTATTTTTGCATCTAGATATCTCCGTCATCATCCTTATATAAGGGATAGCATTGTTTGCTAGAGGGGATGCCTTTATGTAATTTCTTGTAAAGATCAAGACTATGATCATTATGTTCTGTTAAGACTTGTGTTACTGTAATTTTACTTCATGCATTAATACAGACTTGGTTACTCTTTTATCTTTGAGCCTGGATCAACCTTAAGCGGTGTACCCTTGGAGGCTAAGGGCCCGGACCTGGAGGACACTTGCTCTTGTACCATTACGCTTGGTTTCTGTGTGGTTTGCTTATCGACGTGATTTGGTAATTTGCCGTGTTTTATAAAGTTTATGTTACATGCTCTGTTGTGTTTAATCCATTAAATGTTCCTGCAAACAAAAGTGTTGTATTGACGCTGCATCCTGTTACCATTCCTTTAAGTGTTGGTATAATACGGTTAATCTCTACAGGATACTATTGTTCCATTACAGAGTTTTTGTGCTATGCGATTGTGCCTTAGCATTACATAATTTATCTTGGAAGTTTCGATTTTATATGATTATTGAATCCTTGAATCTTACTATTTTTCGTCTTGAGATGCAATCATATGCTTTTACTTAGAGCGATGAAGGAGTCAGATTAAGCATGTTGTGTTTATATGGTTTTCAGTGTTGTTCCATCTTGGATCCATAGGCAATGTTGTTCCATAGTGTGTGTACATCTTTAAGAACGAAGGATTGATGTTTGGATTGGTGTGATTGAATAGATTCACAGCTCGTTGAACTTAGTTACTGCTCATTTCTGAATTGCTGTTCCATTTCTGAATTGTTGTTCCATTTCAAGATTGTTGTTCCATTTCAAGATTGTTGATTTGCTTTTTTCTTTACTTGTCGTTTCATTTCTTATTTGTTAAGGACGATCTGAGGCTGTAGTGAGCATCGGCATCTGCTACCTGGCTCCCAGACCCCTAATCTTTTCTCATCAGTTTCTAAAGGGATGGTTTATTGTTACCGAACCCTTGACTGATGCGCTGTTCTATTTCATTGCTGTTTTCTTTACCTGCTGTTCATTTTCTTGTTTGTTAAGGACGATCTCAGGCTGTAGTGAGCATCGACATCTGCTACCTGGCTCCCAAAACCCTGATTTGTTTTCATCAGTTTCTAAAGGGATGGGCTATTGCTACCGAACCCTTGACCGATGCATTGCTTTATATCCAAATGTGTGATTTAGCCTTTTGAAGTAGTTAAGTTGTAGACGCGCATTAATTTACTTTTGTAGTTTTAAAAAAGTTGTACTACGAGCATTACTCTGACAAATGCTAAGCCTCATACTGATACACTCTTTGAAATAACAAAGCGTTCCCAGATTGAAATATTAATGTGAGGTAACTAGAGGTGAAAGAGACCTTTTTTATAGCTCTACATTTTGGCGCCGTTGCCGGGGAAAGGGTGTAGCCATTTGTTCTTTTTTCAGAGTAGTGTACGAACTTGCTAGGGAAGAATTGGGTTTTGAAAACGGAAGGTAAGAACCTATGTACGGAGCATGTAAAAGCCCTGCTCCTTTGCCCGCTTCCCTGCAGATTTGCTGCTATTTTCTTAAGAAGGATTTAGAAGTTAAATTGAGTGCATGACTAAGCAGAAGAAGCCAGAGAAAAATTTCAAACCTTTGCCAAAGACAAAAAAAGTTAAGGGACCAGTGACCCTTGGTTGATCAACCTTCATAGACGAAATCTATAAGAAAGCCGAATCTTAGCCCTCAGTAGGACACAGGAAAGTCATTTCCAAACAGTCTACTAGCTCCCTTCAGGCCACATGTTCACCATCTATAGCCTCAAGGTGCATAGTCAAACTAACGAACAAGACTTTCAAGAAATTGAAAATTCTATTCCAAAACTATTGCAGGAAGGGAATTTCATTAATCTTTGTGAAGGAGAAGGACAAACAGGGGAGACTGAGGAACCAAGATCTCCTCTCAGGATAACTCAGCCATTGAGTAGCCCAAACAAAGGGAGTGCAGCAAAAATTACTATTGAAGGGACCCAATCCCCTCAGACAAGAATCCCAGATAGAGGAAGTGCTATTAAAACTGTTCCTGTCAAAGCCATTCCCTCTCAACCTAGGAACACCCTCCTAGATATTCTGGAAGGTTATTGGCATATATTTGACCCAATGGCTCAAAATCCGCCAAACACCCAAACCTCTACATTACAATACCCCATAGTGGATTCTGCAGCAGCAAATGCCCCCATGAAAGCAATCCCCCTTCAACATATCCCTACATTTCACGGGCTTACATCAGAAGACCCGGATGCATTTTTATTTGAATTTGATGTACTGTGCAGGGGATATGATTACACCACTGACCCCCATAAACTAAAACTGTTTCCCTCTACCCTGAAAGGGGTTGCTTTAAGATGGTTTATGGGATTAGGTGGTGGGGTTATAAATAACTGGGAACAAATGAAAGAATTTTTTCTAAAAAAATATCAAGACTATTGCAGGTCTAGAGAACTAAAAGATGAAATATTCCAGATGATAGCTAGACCAAACGAACATTAGAAGAGTATGTGGAATGTTTCCAGTATAATCTACAAAGATCTCCCTATGCATCACTGCCTTTGCCCGATAACGTGTTGAAAACAACATTAATAAGGGCATGAAATAACAATGGATCGAAACATTAAACATTATGGGAAAAGGGGATATTTATCAGGAAATTTTTGCTGACACAATTGATTTATGCATCAGGAGTTCGAGAGGCAGTACACGAATCAAACCAACGGAACATGATCGGTTTGTAAGAGAAAATAAAATCCCATCAGAAGGCGTAATGCGTGTGGAACTTGGAAATTTATTTGAAAATTTTAAAACTGATATGCTAGGAACACTGACTACACAATTAGACGTTTTGCAGGCCAAGCAAAAGCAAATGGAGGCATAACAAAATTTGGCAATCTTCTGCCCTAGGTGCAGGAAGAAGCATAGCCATAAGGAGTGTCCACTAGATGCAGTCAAAACATGCGCCATATGTACAAGGGATCACTCTATGGAAAATTTCCCCTCACTACCTGGACTGAAAGCAGTATATAAGGAGGCGGAAGAAGAGCCAGAAGTAGTATATTTGTTCAACCAGCGCCGTTAGTGGCAACCGCGACAAACTGGTATGTTTTCAGACCCAACTTCTTCTTTTCAGTATCCGCAGTATAATACTCAACAGTATAATACATGGCAAAGTAAATTTCAGCCTCCATTTCCAAACTGGTCACCACAGTCATATCCTTCTGCAAACCCATGGCTGAATCAGACGAGCCAATCTGGTTGGTCGAATCCTCCTTATTCCCCACCATACTGGCAAAACAACCCATACCCACCACAATGGACTCCCCCTACTTCACAAAGCTCACCCTGGCAGACTAACTGGCAGAGACCAATGCAGCAGCCAGTAGGAAATATACCTCTCCCTCAACCTACACTACCAGCTTTACAGCAAAATCCCCAGTCTAATCTAAGACCACAACTCCCAGCCCAACCCAATCCCAATCCAAATAACAGACCGGTCCAATTTCTCCAAATCCTAGAAACACCAGAAGAAGGACCCGATTTGAGGGAGTGTAATGATCTTCAGCTAAGATCTGGGCGTATTATTCAAACTGAGGGAAATAAAACAGTTCAGATTGAAGATCAGTTACTTAGAGAACATCTGTCACATGAAGAGAATGTGAATAAACAACAAACTCATAATCAAGCAACCACATCCTCTCCCCCGTTCCCAGAACGATTAGTTATACCTCGACCTATACAACAACCTGATTTTGACATTATTGGAGAATTGCAAAATTTGTACATAAAAATTCCATTCCTCCAAGCCATTCAAGACATCCCGATATACGCAAAAACTATTAAATAATTGTGCATAAAAAGACCAAGGAGGAATATAATAAATAATCCAAGAGTTCAAGTAGTCGGCACTTTATCTGACCTATTATCAGGAAAGGAAACACCCATTATGTATGAAGACCCAGGAAACCTAATAGTAACTGTCCAAAATTTATGGTCAAACTCTGCCCAATGCCTTATTTGATCTTGGAGCTGCAATCAATATATTAACAACCGCTACTTGCCAAAAGCTAGGCATTACGTCTATAGAACCCACCTCCACTTTGTTAGAATTGGCTGACCGATTTGTGGTTAGGCCGGAAGGCATACTACATGATGTCATGGTCTCGGTTGACTCCTGGGAATATCCAACCGATTTTTTGATAAAAAATCCTAAAACCTGACTTGATGGACATCCATTGATCTTAGGAAGACCTTGGCTCGCTACCGCTGATGCCTATATCGGCTGTCGGCAAGGGAGCATGATCATAACCAAGGGGTCGGATATCAAGAATTTAGTACTATATCCCCCATCACAGCCAAGTATCACAATAGTTAAAACTAATAGGCACCCTGTATCATATCTTACTGATAACATTAAATCTCCATTAACTATACAAGAAGCACTTGAGTATAAAGACCAAACAGAAGATGATGCTATCAGTAATTTTATTAGTCAAACTGAACTCACATCTCGTACCCAATATCATATGATAAAAGCAACATTTGATAACGAATTAGAAGAGGAACCTTTGAAAGATACACATGATCACACAATCCCTGTCACTTCTATTGCACATAGTAAAATTGTGGAAATTGAACCTGGAAAAACCTTAAACATTAATGCCAACCTCACATTCGAACAAGAAAGAAAGCTCATCCATATGTTAAAGAAATATAAATAAGCATTTGCATGGGATTACCCTGATATGAAAGGACTTGACCCCCAATTATGAACACACCACATTTACATAGAAAATGATGCAAGACCTTTTAGGCAGCCTCAGAGAAGACTAAATCCTCATCTAAAAGAAGTAGTAAAAACCGAGCTTCAAAAACTTTTAGATGTTAACTTTATTTATCCTATCTCTGATAGTAAATGGGTCTCCCCGCTTGTGGTGGTACCGAAAAAGAATGGGAAGTGGAGAATCTGCGTGGACTATAGGGAGCTAAATAAAGCAACACAAAAAGATCACTTTCCTCTCCCATTAATTGACTAAGTATTAGACATTTTGGCAGGGAAGAAATTCTTCTCTTTCCTTGATGGCTTCAGTGGGTATAACCAAATATAGATTGCCCCTAAAGATCATGACAAAACTATTTTTACTTGTCCTTAGGGAACATTCGTCTACCGAGTTTTACCTTTTGGCTTATACAATGCCCCTGCCACATTCCAAAGGGCTATCCTTAACATTTTTGTAGACCTAATAAATGAGGCACTGGAAGTATATATGAACGAATTTACTCCATACGGAGATGAGTTTGATCCAGCACTAGATACACTAGAAAAAGTCCTACAACGTTGCATTGCTACCAGGCTTTGTTTAAGCCATGAAAAATGTTATATGATGATGATGGAAGGACTTATTTTAGGACACTATATTTCAGCAGCTGGCATTCAGGTAATCCAGCCAAAATCCAAATACTTTTGCTTATCCCTACTCCTACTACTCAAACAAAGGTACGTAGCTTTCTTGGATTCTCTTGTTACTACAGAAGGTTTATAGAACATTATTCACGTATTGCTGAACCCTTGTATGCACTAACTGGTAACGTTGATTTTCTTTGGACAGAGAAATGTGAACATGCCTTCAAGGATCTGAAGAAGCTCGTATCTACAGCCCCAGTCCTTTGAGGACCAAATTGGGATTTTCCATTCTAGATATCATCTGATGCCTCAGACACAGCCATTGGAGCGGTCCTTGGACATGAGGAGGATAGAAAACCATATGCAATTTATTACATTAGCAAAAATCTATCCCCTGCTGAATTAAACTATACTGTCACTGAAAAAGAATTTCTAGTTGTTATACATGCTGTTAATAAATTCAGACATTACATTAGTGGATATCCTGTTATCTTGTACACAGATCATTCTGCTATAAAATATTTAGCAAACAAGCCTATCACAAATGGTAGAATAACTAGATGGCTGATTTTATTGCAGGAATTTGATATTACAATCAAGGATCGACCCGGGAAAGAAAGCCCGGTAGCTGATTTCCTCTCAAGAATGTCAAAGCCAATTGATGCAGCAGCAGTTGAAGGTCAATTTCCAGATGAGCATTTCTTTGTTGTTGCTGTTCAAACACCCTGGTATGCTAACGTTGCCAATTACCTAGCAGTAGGTAAGTTACCAAAGCATCTAACCCCTAATGAGTGGAAACAGATTGTTCAGCGAAGTACTAGATTTTCTTGGATTGGGGGCTATTTGTTTCACACAGGGGTAGACATGCAAATCAGGAGATGTGTGCGACATGACAAAATTTTTGACATATTGAAAGCCTGCCATGACCAACCATGTGGTGGACATTTCGCTGATCGTAGGACTGCACATAAAGTATTACAAACAGGGTATTATTGGCCCACAATTTTCAAAGATGCAAAGAAATTTGTCCAAGCATGTGACAGTTGCCAGAGAGCGGGACGCTCTAGTCAGTCAGGTGAGATGCCTTTAAAACCACAACTAGTCATTGAACCATTTGAGAAATGGGTTCTTGATTTCGTGGGACCAATCAACCAACAATCAAACCAAAAAACATACATTTTGGTGGCAACAGAATACGTCACCAAGTGGGTTGAAGTAGAGGCATTGCCAAGAGCTACAGAAGAATCTGTTATACAGTTCCTGTTCCATCTATTTTTACGGTATGGCCACTCAAGAGAGATAATTACAGATGGTGGACCACAATTCGCTGGGAACAGAATAGATGCAACACTCAACAACTATTATGTCCAACATAAAATTACTACTCCATATCACCCACAGGAAAATGGGCAAGTAGAAAGCAGCAATAAAATAATAGAAACAATTTTTAACAAAAACTGTTTCATCACATAGACGTGATTGGGCTGCCAGACTACCTGAAGCACTATGGACTTACAGAACAACATGAGAAGCACCACTGGTTACTCGCCTTATCAGCTAATGTTTGGAACAAAACCTATTTTTCCTATAGAATTCGAAATCCATACATTACGAACAACACAAGAAGTTGGTTTAGACCTAACAGAGGCACAGACTAATCGAATACAACAGATCAATGAGTTGGATGAAATTAGGCTCTCTGCACTTCAACACACTGCCCTGATACAACAGTAGAGAGCTAAATGGAACGATGCTCTCATTAAAAATAAAGTCTTCCACGAAGGAGACTGGGCTCTTTTATACGACTCTAGGTTTCAGGACTTCCCCGGGAAACTCTAGACTCGATGGCTGGGACCATATGAAATCCAGAAAGTACATGAATATGGTACCCTTACTCTAATTACCATTGATGGTTCTGGATATACCTTTAAGGCAAATGGCCATCGAGTCCATCTCTATCGCCAACCACTTACTCGGGAGTTCTTCTGCCAACAACTATGCCAAGACTCAGATATGGAGATCTTAGGGGAGGAAGACAAGTCTTCCTCACCTGTAATTTACTAAGAAATTTACTTTTCTTTACAATCTGTACATAACTTCTTGAATTGCTTTTGTACATATCTTTGCAACAAGTTTTGTTACTTCTGTTGTTCCTTTTTCAAAAGGGACAATACTTTTGTTTTCTGCACTTTGGTTTTCTGCTGTTCCTTTTCCAGAAGGAACAACACTTTGTGTTTTTGTTGTTCCTTTTCAAAAAGGAACAACACCTTTCATTTCTGCTGTTCCTTTTCTAAAGGAACGGCACTTGTGTGTTTTTGCTGTTCTTTTTCCAAAAGGAACAACACTTTTGATTTCTGTTGTTCCTTTTCCAAAGGAACGACACTTGTGTGTTTTTGTTGTTCCTTTTCCAAAAGGAACAACACATTTTTTTCTATTTTTCCTTTTCCAAAAGGAACGGAGCTTGTGTGTTTTGTTGTTCCTTTTCCAAAAGGAACATCACATTTCATTTCTGTTGTTCCTTTTCCAAAGGAACGACACTTGTGTGTTTTTGTTGTTCCTTTTCCAAAAGGAACAACACTTTTTTTTTCTATTGTTCCTTTTCCAAAAGGAACGACACTAGTGTGTTTTTGCTGTTCCTTTTCCAAAAGGAACAACACCTTTCATTTCTGTTGTTCCTTTTCCAAAGGAACGACACTTTTGTGTTTTTGCTGTTCCTTTCCAAAAGGAACATCACTTTTGACTTCTGTTGTTCCTTTTCCCAAGGAACGACACTTGTGTGTTTTTGTTGTTCCTTTTCCAAAAGGAACAACACTTTTGATTTCTGTTGTTCCTTTTCCAAAGGAACGACACTTGTGTGTTACCACCTTTTTCTGCTGTTCCTTTTCCAAAAGGAACGACACTTGTGTGTTTTTTTTGTTCCTTTTCCAAAAGGAACGACATTTGTGTGTTTTTGTTGTTCCTTTTCCAAAAGGAACGACATTTATGTGTTTTTGTTGTTCCTTTTCCAAAGGAACAACACTTTTGATTTCTGCTGTTCCTTTCTCAAAAGGGACAGCATTTGTGAACTGTTGTTGTGCCCTTCCTCAAAAGAAACACCACTTGGAGGATTTTTCTCTCCTTGTGAAATAGCTTGTTCATTTTGCCATTCTAAATCGAGGATGCTGATTGCTAATGTTCTTTCAAGGTCTTTTTGAATACGGCTATGCACTCATGTAATGAGAACAAAAACACAGTATATGGAAATCAGTCAATCATAAATCGCTATCTTTATAAGAAACTGCCCTAAATTGCTAAGAAGACACAAGGAAAGACATGCTTATTTATCATCTTTTGTTGCCATTCCTCTACTAATTCTGTTCTGATTGGTTATCTGTATCATGATGGTTCCTTTTTAATCCTCTTTGATTATCATTCAGCAATAAGAGCAAAGGATCTATACCTTTCTATTGGGATATTAAGACTTCTTCCACCATTCCTACTTTTAAGGAGTGTTGAACCACCCTTTGTGTATAAACAGGAAAGGCTCTTTATGAAAAACAAGAAAAAAAGGAAGCAAAACATGGTTTCTAAATTGTCAAGATGCAGGATAGGAAATCTCATTACGAGTTGGCCTACCATGATCATCAGGACGGAAGCGAAGTGGAATTCCCACTATGGCCACCACACCAGGGAAATGGTCCAAAAGGTATATCAAACGAACAACCCTTGGAGCAGGAGGTCTCATCACGAGCCGGCCTGCCCACTATTCGCTCCTTCCTCGTGAATGGAATTATGGCTAACTGGTCACCAAGCCAGCATAATGGCCTACATTTTGACATTGCACAACGTTTCCTGACATATACAAAGGACTATGGTTCCAAGGGTGAAACAAACAACTTTACCAAGGTTATGGACACCTGTCGGCAGCAAAGCACTGTTAATGGTATTGAAGTCGCATTTTTACACCAATAGGTAAGTGGATTGCATCCTTTTGTTTCTTATGTCGTGGTAATCAATTATATGATATTACCCAACCATATAACGCATAACTATCTATTATCACCAATCATTACAGAACCATTGACAATGACTGCATGAGACTCTCTATTTACGGCAAATGTCTTATCCACGAACTTCCATCAAATCACCACGGTCTCTTACATATTCAAGCGACGTAACTTTATACCTCGATTTTAGTAATAGGTTGTTTTTGTAAGCATGGCATATTGCCATATGTTGTTCCTTAAAGACCTTGTGGCAGAACAGACGCTGCTCCTTTATTTGATGGTTGGGATAGCCTATCACATTGCGGGGGGGGGGGAGGTTAACCTCATCATTCCCCAGAGCACGTGTCAGCCCGTCATTTGAGAGATTGTGTACTCGGGCACAGCACGGCTTAACGGTATTATCTTTTTCTATTTTTGTTTTCTTCTGCATGAGTTGTTGTTCAAAGCCATTTCCACTACATACACCGTAGCATTGGAGTTTGAACGAGTGTTACGCCATCAGCTTTTCTGCGTTTCAACAAACAACTGTCGTCCTTTGAGAATTTGCAGTGAAACTACGGGATGAAGGTCAATTCGCAGAGAACCGCAAGTGATAACTGTTTTGGCTGCAGCCCGGAAAATCCTGGAAAGAGCAGGATGGCTGACCTATCTCAACCGCCTGAAGGAGTCCGATGAAACAGTAACGATTGAATTTTTGCATAATTTGCAAGAGGACTACTCCACAGTAAGAGAAAAAAGAATAGCAGTCACCAATGACATAATCGCAGAAGTCTCGGGACTGCCAGCCATTGGACCAGTATGGACAATAAAGAAGGAAAGGCTACAGAAGATTTTAGAAATCTTTCAGAACGAGGGCCAAAGCTTGACAATTCAAGGAAAGGGGGTACTGCCAGCAACACTAGGAGAGCCGTGGGTGGAATTAGCAAAAATCATCCAAAGCTACATCACCTGTGAAGGCAGAAAAGACGTGGTAAGACCACGACATCTTAAACTCCTAGCTGTTTTAGAAAAAAAATGTTCTGTGAATTTACCTGCATGGTTGAATTCACTATTTCATGACGTTGCACGAAGCATGAAAAGAGCACAACACGGAGAGTCAGTCGTCAGCCACCACGGATTAATTCGGTTGATAATTAACCATAGTCTCACCCAGCAGCAGAGCAGCTGGGAAGAACTAATTACCATCGTCAATGAAGGGTTGGCCACACCCGAACGTCTGAAAAACGAAAACAAGTCACTAGCACACCCCAATGTCCAGAAAAACGGAAGCAGGACACTTGCACACCAGAGCAACCTGAAAAACGTAAGAAATCTGAAAAATGAAAACATGTTACCAGCACACCCGAACAACCAGAAAAACGAAGAAAATCGGCCCGGCTCGCATGGCTACGAGGGGGGCTAGAGAAGCCCCAGGAAGGCACTAGCCAGACAATAGAAATCGAAGATGAGCAATCCCCAAGGTAGGACAAGGAAACAGAAGTCTAGGATGATGAAGCAGAGCAATCTGCAGAGGCAGAAGCAGCAGAAGAAGAAGAAGAAGAAGAGGAGGAAAAACAATCTACAAAAGAAGAAGAAGATGATGAGGCAGAGCAATCTGCAGAAGAAGAAGAAGAAAAATATGAGAAATCTGAAGAGGATGGAGACGAGGGAAAAGAAGCCGAACAGTCCGAGCAGGAGGAAGGAATGGAATAGCAGGAAGACAGTCCATTACAAGACCCATTAGAAGAAGATGAATTGGCCAAAGTTTTGGCCAATATGGGCAAATATGGCCAACCTCTGAGTCCATCGGACCTCCATGCCGAAGAGAAACTCCAGGAGAAAGATGCACCCCAAGAATCACAGGTAGAAGAGGCAGAAGTAGAAAATCCGTCCATTCATGATGAGAATACGTCAGAAAATGCCGAGTAGGAACAACCCGTTCCTAATCAAAAGGCACCAGAAGAAAGTCCAAAGAAAATAAGGGTAGAATAAGAATCAGCCCAAGAAATAGCAGAGCTAATTAAGGTTCTTGCCCCATAACAACCACCCCAGGAAGAAAATCAGGAAGCTAGCCGCAGTCCAAACCACAGCAAACAACCTGCTGTTCCTTCTTAAGAAATGGCGGAAATAAGGGAATTACGTAAGGAACAACAGAGATTATTGAACATAATAGTTTAGCTTCACCAACAGATTAGGATTCTAAAGGCAAGGCAAAGGGTAAAACGGACTTCAGGAAGAAAAGGTCCGACCACACTAGTAAAATCCCTTAAGGGCAAGAGGCGGAGGACCAGAATCCATCTTACTGCTCAAAACCCTAACAAAAGCTAAGTTGTTGTTCCAGATGAAGCTAAAAAGAAAACTGCTATTCCAACTGAAAAGGAACAGCAATGGGCTGGTGTTCGTGTCAAAATAGAAAATGATGATAAGATATTTCAGACGGAGGCACCACCTTCGGGAGTAATAAGGGTTCTGAACTCGAAGCAACGCAATAAGAAGGTTCAGGTAAAGCTCCCGGCCTCCACGACTGCATGGAAGAAGGATCCGAAAACGATAACCCTTCAGAAAGGTTTGAAGCAGACTCAGTAAGAAGCAGAAAAGCTTAGGGAGCAAATGGTCCCCCGAGAAAAATATGAAGAACTACAACAACAGCTAAGGAACATCAACTTATCTCAAAACCAAGCCTTCGAAGAATGGTGGAAGGAACAAGAGAAAGTTTCAAAGGTAACTCGTAGATTAGATGTAGTTATCAAACAGATGGATGCCTTGTGTTCTCTATACAATGACGTCCTAACATGTAGAGCCCCTGCCAAGAACTATGCCCTATTTTTAATGGAAAGGTATTTACAATTGAAAATAAAGGTTGTTAAAGTAGGTGTTCCCATACAAATTAACACTATAGATGATTTCATAAATTGTTGTAAACATTACGGGGTAAAAGTGCAAAGATTATTGTGTGAATTTTACTTGCATAACCTTGTACTAGAACAAGAGACCGAACTGAACCCTGGCCCTTTTGTTGGGGACATTCAATTGCAAACATTTATCTCATTTGCAGTCAATCAAATTAAATGGCTCAAAGCCTACAACGCTTTTCAAAGACAAGAAAACGGATTAGATATATGGGTAAGAGCTGAGCTTAGGGACCCAACACAGTTATGGAGGAGACACAGAAATCTCATGAAGGCTCCAGGAGTGATTGAAGCATTAGGACCCATGCATGAGGCAATCATTCGGTAGGAACTTGAATACTTTTCCTCTATTAAAGACCCTGCCATTGATGCAGCTAAATTTCGATATCGAATATCTAATCCGAATATCCAGCTCAGAGAACCATTTAAGTATGAGAACTTTAAACTTGTTGCCAACCATTTTCCCCTCTATGGCGAAATTTTTTTGAGGGCAGGGCCATCCTGGTTGGGATATAGGTTCCAGAGTCCAATCATTTGGCATCCTGCACCCAGATACCAAGTCCTGTATGAGATGCCTGAGGGTCAGACAGACCATTTCTTTGATCATTTAGTTTCGCATCACGGTTGTAGGCCCTCACACGAGATTCCATCTCCAGCCTACTCACTCACTGCCTTGCATGTCAACTACAATGTTTTCATGAGGCCATGAAAAAGGGTAAGCTGGGGGGTGTGTGGAGTATCAAAGAAGGTAAGTTTTGATGGTTATTTCAGTATCTTTTCATTAGGACTTATAAGCCTTTTTGCATTAGGAACTTAGGAAATAATAAAGAATTATAACGAAACATGTGAGATTAATAGAGAACGCTAATAATTGTTATTTCCATGTACAGGAGGGAGGACAAACGGAAAGTGGCCATCCTAAAGGAAAAGACAAAGATAAATTAACTATTGTCCCTTCGACGGGACACCGCATGCAAACCAGATCAAAACGGACCAACCTAGGAAAGGAAGCGGAGATACCAGCTCGGCGCAGAAAAGAGAAGAAGTAACTTAGGATTAACGATTCTGCGAATCCCTCAGGATCCTTGATCCTGAGGGATCGCTGTTTTATCTATTTCTGCATCTAGATATCTCTGTTATCATCCTTATATAAGGGATAGCATTGTTTGCTAGAGGGGATGCCTTTATGTAATTTCTTGTAAAGATCAAGACTATGATCTTTATGTTCTGTTAAGACTTGCGTTACTGTAATTTTACTTCATGCATTAATACAAACTTGGTTACTCTTTTATCTTTGAGCCTGGATCAACCTTGAGCGGTGTACCCCTGGAGGCTAAGGGCCCGGCCCTGGAGGACACTTGCTCTTGTACCATTACATGTGGTTTATGTGTGTTTTGCTTATCGACGTGATCTGGTAATCTGTCGTGTTTTATAAAGCTTATGTTACATGGTCTATTGTGTTTAATCCATTAAATGTTCCTGCAAACAAAAGTGTTGTATTGACGCTGCATCCTGTTACCATTCCTTTAAGTGTTGGTATAATACGGTTAATCTCTACAGGATACTGTTGTTCCATTACAGAGTTTTTGTGTTATGCGATTATGCCTTAGCATTACAGAATTTATCTTGGAAGTTCCGATTTTATATGATTATTGAATCCTTGAATCTTATTGTTTCTGTCTTGAGATGTAATCGTATGCTTTTACTTAGAGCGATAAAGGAGTCAGATTAAGCATGTTGTGTTTATATGGTTTTCAGTGTTGTTCCATCTTCGATCTGTAGGCAATGTTGTTCCATAGTGTGTGTACATCTTTAAGAACGAAGGATTGATGTTTGGATTGGTGTGATTGAATAGATTCACAGCTTGTTGAACTTAGTTACTGCTCATTTCTGAATTGTTGTTCCATTTATGAATTTTTGTTCCATTTCAAGAGTGTTGTTCCATTTCTGAATTGCTGTTCCATTTCAAGATTGTTGATTTGTTGTTTTCTTTACTTGCCGTTTCATTTCTTATTTGTTAAGGACAATCTCAAGCTGTAGTAAGAATTGGCATTTGCTACCTGACTCCCAGACCCCTGATCTGTTCTTATCAGTTTCTAAATGGATGGGTTATTGCTACCGAACCCTTGACTGATGCGTTGTTCTATTTCATTGTTGTTTTCTTTACCTGTCGTTTCATTTCTTGTTTGTTAAGGACGATCTCAGGCTATAGTGAGCATCAGCATCTGCTACTTGGCTCCCAGACCCCTGATCTGTTCTCATCAATTTCTAAAGGGATGGGTTATTACTACCGAACCCTTCACTGATGCATTGCTTTATATCCAAATGTGTGATTTAGCCTTTTGAAGTAGTTAAGTTGTAGACATGCATTAATTTACTTTTGTAGTTTTAAAACAATTGTACTATGATCATTACTCTGACAAATGCTAAGCCTCAGACTGAGACATTCTTTGAAATAGCAAAACGTTCCCGGATTGACATATTAATGTGAGGTAATTAGAGGTGAAAGAGACCCTTTTTATAGCTCTACAGCAGGGAAAGCAGTAGTTTTTCTTTTGTGAGTGGGTTTTTCAGGGATGGTGACTTCTTTGGTTGAAGCCCTTGTTTGTATTTTGGGTAGGGAAGTAGTCTTATCCTACCTTTTTATTTTTAGCTTAGCAATGCGAAGGTTATCTTCAAAATCGTCACTAGGAATATAAACAGTGGGATTAGATGATTCTTCTAAATTATGGGATGGAGTCGATGTGGTGGAGGGGTCAATTGGGTTGGCTGCTATAGGTGGTGGAATTTCTGGGAAATCATAGATGCTCCCTGGTTGCTGTGCAGAAGGATTTTCAACTTGTTGAGGGATTCTAGGGGTTTGTTGAGGAATTTCAGAAGGAGCTTCGGGAGTTTCAACATCTGCTTGGGGAATTTCAGCTACTGTTTGAGGAATTTCAACAGCTTCTTGGGGAATTTCGGCTGCTACTTGAGGAATTTCAGTAGCTTCTTGGGGAATTTCGGCTGCTGCTTGAGGAATTTCAGCAGCTTCTTGGGGTTCTAGGGGTGGGTTGTTAAGAAGAGGATTTTATTGAACAAAACCCCTATGAATTAATAGCTGAACAAGACGATGATGGGTGAGGGAAAGGAGTGGTTATTTTGTATTCATACAGTAATGTGACATATTTTTTAGACACCCAAGTAGATAATACGACATATTTAATAGTCGACCATGTCTCAAATGATTTGACAAGACAAAATCATGCTGATAGACTACCTAGTAATGACCTTCACAGGTGAGGTAGTGCTTGACGAATTATGCAACCATCGACCATGGAGGTGGTAATGAATGAAGTGCGACAGCCCTGCCTTTAGGCTCGACCCTCTCTCCTAGTAGAAGAAATTCATGTTGTGCGTTCAAAATGATGTGTTTACGACTAAACCATCGGATGCCATCGGTCAGTAAGCCTGAAACTTGTGCTATATCATCTTCTGAGACTGTAATTCGAACTCCTTGAACAATAGAGTAGTCATCTTGTAGATTATGTGGAAATTCAAGGACTTGCTGAGGATCGAATCCTTGAAGCCTCTAAAAACAATCTACCCAGCCTGTCCATTGAAAAATCTGATATACTTCTAGGTGTAATTCCAATAAAGTTATCGAGCCGGGTTCATGTCGAATAGCAGGTCCTCCCATAGTTACCAGCTTCAGTAAAATGCACAGTGCAAAGCCGAGTTACCGCACCCAAGATAGAGTAAATTTTGCAAATGAGGTCATGGAATAATATGACAAAGATGGGGTGATAAGACATGATCATGGTAAAAAAAAGACGGTGTTTGGCGTATTGTGAAATGATGGTGTGTGATTTTGGTATTCCTCCCCAACTACGACTGAAATAATGAGTTTAAATGTACAGAGATCGTGGTAATAATGTCATAATCTTCTCATTTAGCCATAGTTTAATAATACTTAAACATAACAAACACATACCTCATGTTTACCTTTGATTGATATTCGAAAATAATATACGTTGCTAATAGATCATCAGTGGTTATGGAAAAGGGTTTTGAAATATGAAGGTAATTATATGAAAGGCCTTTACAATCATAGGAGGAAGCGATGAAAGAACAAAGTTATAAAAATAATGCAATTAGTGATTCTCACAACGGAGAGTTATGTATGATAATCCCCTGAGGAGAAATGGTGTTTCAACACGGGTAAAATGGGTAAAAGTTGGTGTTTCAGCAACAGGGAAAATGAGAAAAGATGGTGTTTCAGCAACGGGAAAATGGAAGATGGTGTTTCAACAACGGGAAAATGGATAGAGATGGTGTTTCAGCAATGGGAAAGTAAAGAAAAATGTTGCTGTAAATAGGAAAAATAGGGGAAATGTTGCTGAAAAAAATAATTGGGAACATAAGAAAAGAATGAATTGTGGATTAGAATGAGATCACAATGCTTCCACGAAATGAAGCTTAAATCTGCTTTCAGTGAGATTATTCTTTTTCACCGGTCTCTCCTCATTTGAGATCTGCAAAATAATCAATTGTAACATGCCAACCCTTGACAAGGATTATTAGTTTCAGAAATCTAATCTAATACTAAAAGAAATACAATGCAGAAATTAAATGCAATGAGGGGCAATAGGCTCCCCTAAAAAGATATAATGTGAATCTGCCATGCAAGTGGCCTTAAAATCCTGTTTAGAAATAGGCTACTGGTACAGACGAAGCTGATACCCATTTACTAACAATGGTGTTCTAGAATCATCAATTGTTAGGAGTCTTATTGTTCCATTGGGAAGAACAGTATCTATTTCGTAAGGTCCCATCCACCTTATTCATAATTTCCCTTGAAAATTTTCAAACCAAGAATCGTACAATAGAGCCCAATTACCTTTTTGGAACTGCTTATGCTTAATAGTTTTATCATGCCACATAGTTATTTGTTGTTGAATCATAGTTGTTTGATGGGTGGCATCTAACCTCTTTTCATCCAATTCCTGAAGCTGCTGCAACCTAGCTGTCTGTGCATCAGTCAAATCAAGGTTAACAACTAAAGCAATTCTCAAGGTTTTAATCTCAAATTCCACAGGAAAAGCAACACTTTTATCATAAACCAATTCATAGGGAGAAATCCTGTAGTGTTCTTCTAGGTAGTTTTATAAACCCATAATGCTTCAAGCAGCCTTTGAGACCAATCCTTTATATTTTCTTTTACTATTTTTATTAAAATGGCTTCTATGACTTTGTTTGTACTTTCCACCTGTCCATTAGCTTGGGGGTGGTAAGGTGTAGTCATTTTATGATGAATGTGATATTTTTGAAGCGTGGATTTAAAACCATGAGAGTTGAAAGGAGGTCCTCCATCTGTAACTAACTCTCTAGGCACTCCAAATCTAACAAAGATTTCTTCAAATAGAAAGTTTAAAGTAGATTCTTCATTAGCTCTGATGAGTACCTTAGCTTCCACCCATTTAGTCATATAATCTGTGCAAACTAATATGTAAACTCTTTGACTGGATGGAGGATTGATGAGTCCTATAAAGTTTAAAGCCCATATTTTAGAGGGTTCAGGTATTACATGGGGATTTAATGACATTTCATCTCTATGATTAGGTTGACCTATTCTCTGACAGCTATCGCAGGCCCAAACATATTTTTTCGCATCCTTGAAGAGTGAGGGCCAATAATAACCCATTCTAAGAATTTTGTGTTATTCTCTTATCAGCAAAATGCCCTCCACAAGGGCCATCATGACAAGCCTTCAGTATATCATAAACCTCATCTTCTCTAATGCATCTTCGAATTTCATGATCCAGTCCAGCATGGAAAAGACACCCACTTATCCAGCTATACCGAGCATTTTGTTGAACGATATTTCTTTTCTCCCGATGCGATAGGTGTGATGGTAACTTTCCTGCAACTAGATAATTGACAATGTCTGCATACCAATGTGAGAGAGCAGATACTGCAAATAAATACTCATCAGGAAATGAATCATCTACTGGAGTGTTATCATTAGCCTTTATCCGAGAAAGGAAATCAACAACTACATTTTCTTTACCTGGTTGATCTACAATTGTGATATCAAATTCTTGTAATAGTAATAACCACCCGGTAACTCGAGCATTTGTGACAAATTTTTTCATTAAGTACTTAATAGCCGAGTGGTCAGTATGAACAAAAGTAGGGTAACCAGTAATGTAATGTCGAAGTTTATTAATAGCATAAATGATTGCTAAAAATTCCTTTTCAGTAACTGTGTAATTCAGTTCAGCAGGAGTCATATTCTTACTAATGAAATAGATAGCATAAGGAAGATGGTTTTCCTCTTGTCCCAAGACAACTCCAATTGTAGTATCTGAAGCATCAGAGGATATATGAAAGGGAAGTGCCCAATCTGGTGCCCTTAAAATAGGAGTTGTAGACAGCTGATGCTTGAGTCCATCAAATGCTTTCTGGCAAAGGTCAGTCCACTTAAATTCAACATTTTTCATAAGCAACACAAACAAAGGAGAAGCTCTTTTAGAATTTTTTTTGATAAATCTTCTGTAATATCCAACATGTCCTAAAAAACTTCTTACATCAGTTTGTGTTCTAGGGATAGGAAGGGTCTGAATTACCTGTATTTTGGATGGATCTACTTGAACTCCTTGAAATGAAATAAAGTGTCCAAGTACAATTCCTTCGTTCATCATCATATGACATTTTCAGTACTCAGGGAAACGTGAGCTTGTACACAACGTTTAAGTACTTTTTCAAGGTTTTGTAATGCATCTTCAAAAGTTACACCATAAGGGGTAAAGTCATTCATAAATATTTCCATAGAGTCATTAAGCATATCAGAAAAGATTCCTATCATTGCCCTTTGAAATGTTGTTGGAGCATTACATAGTCCAAATGGGAAAACTCTATAAGCAAAAGTTCCCAAAGGACTAGTAAAGGTTGTCTTGTTCTAGTCTTGGGGTACAATTTTGATTTGGTTATATCCATTAAAACCATCTAAAAAGGAAAAGAATATCTTTCCTAACAAATTATCTAGAACCTGATCAATGAATGGTAAGGGAAAATGATCTTTTTGAGTAGCTTTGTTTAGAGCTCTATAATCTACACACACTCTCCATTTTCCATTTTTCTTAGGTACTATCACCAATGGAAAAACCCATTCACTATCAGATATGGGGTATATAAACCCTGCATTAAGCAATTTTTGAAGTTCTTCTTTAACAATTTCTCTCAAATTAGGATTCACTCACCTCCGGGGTTGACAGACTAGCCGATACCCTTCCTTGATAGAGATACGATGAGTACATAATTCAGGGTAGATGCCCTTCATGTCTGTATAATCTCATGTGAATGCTTCCTTATTCTCACGAAGTAACTTGATTAACTATTGTGTTTCAGCATCTGATAAGTTGGGGTTTATGTTCAATGTTCTACTAGGTTCGATTTCTATTGTTATGCTTTTAGAGGAAATAACGGTTGATGTTTGAGGTAGATTTTCAGATTTAAGCTTTTCTTGGGTCTTAGGTTCCAAAATTGCAGTCAACTGGTTATATGTTTCAGATGTAACCGAGGAGAGTTGTGTTGATGCCTCAGAAATCGCTGCAACAACAATGGGGGATAACCACCCGGTCCGGACCTTAAAGCAGCTCCTTTTCCGTTTGGTGTGGTGGCTCCGACTAGTTTAACTAGGTCCAGTTACCTTCTCCCTATCGCTATTGGTTTATGATGTATCTTTAACTACCAATAGACATGGATATCAGATCACTTCTTCTTGCTGATCAGGCAAGAGAATGATCCTTAAGCTGATTTGGGTTTAGCCAAGCCACAACTAAAATTTTGCCTCTTCGAGAAGAGGACTTAAAAGAATGTAGAAATTACTCTAAACATAAGCTTATTCTATAATGCAAGCAAAAGAAACTAATCTAAATCCTACCTTAATTAGGCAAATATAGATCTAACCCAACTAAGAGCAAGATAATTAAAATATTGGGATTTAAACATGTCTTGCTTATAATGAACATCAAGTTAATGAAGTAGTTCAATTAACTGATATTATGGACATCAAAACAAATCCTGTTGAGACCTTTTAACTGAAATAATAAACCAACAACATTCCAAGAAGTAGTTCACAAAAATGATATTGGTTATCAAATCAATATATCCAATAATTAAACAATAATATGCAGAAATAGTTCATAACATATTACTATTTAATAAATCAGTTTTATAAGATAGATTTATGAGCAAGTAGCTACTTAGAAATCAGAATTTAATCCATAAGAACAGAGATACATAATAACAACATTGAGACAAATTACCCATATTGACAAGAGTGCACAAACATGAATAAAATGAGACATTTCTGTTACCATAAAAATGAAACTGATATTTAAAACAGTAGTATTAAAAATACCAATTTATTGCATCCATTTCTCTGAGCTTGGTTTCCAACAATCCTTTACATTGCTTGAACTTGTGCCTTCAAAACTAGAGCCACAATAGTGCAAACTCTGCCCCTCATACATGATTCAAGATACAAAGGAAAAATCTTCAATAACTCCCAGATCTGAGATTTTCTCTCCTCTCTCCTACAACTCTAAATTCCTATTACAGTGGTGCTTTTAGAAGTCTAGAATTGCAGAGGAGAGCAACCCCCTATTACATTTTGCAATCTGCTATTTATAATATTTGTGAAGGAATTCTTGAGAGGAAAGTTTGTTGAAGAGAAATCTGCCAAATTCAATTTTATTTGCTCAAAATTCCAATATTTAATTATTCGAGCCTTCTCATTGATTGAGATCATTTTTTCCATATTTCTTCTAATGTTTTCCTGCAAAAAGAAATCAAAATGAATTAAGATGCAACAATAAAATCAAAATATCATTTCTGGCATTAAAATAAATCCAATCAAATTCAATTAAATAAATAATTGAAAATAAAATGTAAGCTTTCTTTTGATGCATGAGATGGTTTAATTGACCAAGAATATCATTAATGAGTGAATCTGCAATTAGAAGAGGCTTAGGCAAATGAAAATAAAAATCAGAAAATTGATTTTGTTTTCAAAATTCGGAGCTTGATCTTCTGCCTGATTTTCAACCCAATAAATGACCAAATCTATTAGTGAAACCTCCTCGAAAATATACTCCTTGATTTTATTTTTCCAATGAACTGTCCTGAGCCTCATTTGGCCAAGTAAAACTCAATCTATAGGCCTCTAAAGTTGATAAGTCAAATCTGGCATAAAATTCTGTTGCTGGGCTAAAATCAGAATTCTAATTAAAAATTAAATCCTAAATTAGCATTCTAATTATCTAATAATTAATTCTAATTTAATTATTAATTATAAACTAAACTATTAATAAATAAAATATTATTAATTAATCTAACTAATTAATATTATTAAACTATTTATAACAAATTTTAATCTATTATAACTAATTAATATTAATTTAAATGATATTTAAATTTTAATTTAATTTAATTAATTAAATATTATATATTAATTAATTTAAGATATTAAATAACTACTTTAATATATTATATCATAACTACATTACTACTCCACTCTATTTCACTCATACGTATGGGTGAGTTCAAAACCTTAAACCAAAATCGTATTTGTTATAAGACTTTGAATGCCCCTTTCACTTATGGTTATTGGCAAATTGGATCAGGGGAATGAAGATTATCCGGGTTTCAAAAATGTGTCTATTGAAAAACCCCGATGTGATGTATGTATTTTTTTATGATCAGGATTGGGAGGATTGAGTCCATTGGGGTTTTTAGAAAAGTGTCACTTGAAAACTCCCGATACGATCAAAGCCTCCAATGTGATCGGAAAAATTTATTATATTGATATTTTATGTATTGTATTTTATTTTAATTAAATTAATTATTAATTAATTTAATATTTAATATTAAATATCAATTTTATTTAGGTTTTTATGAATTTTAGTTTCTAAACTACAATCGCTTGGAAAATAAAAAAAATAAAAATAAACTACAGTTATTTGGATATTATGGGTTTTTTAAGATTAGTAATTGATTTGGAAATTGGAGTAAATTTCTTAAATCTCGATGCTTAATAATTTGACTGCTTAAGTAAAAATGGAAAAATGTTAGTAAAATTCACTAGGGGTTAATGTTTAAAATGAATGCATTATTGAATTGATTTATTTACAAAATGCAATATTGTACATTTTATGCATTTTTAACCTAGGCTACATAAATGACCAGACTTTCAAAGGAGTGCTATTTTCAAACCGGTTGACCAAATGATACGAAACAAGCGTCAATGGGAAGCTTATAAAAAATCGGTTTTAACAAAGCAATCAAAACAAGAATACAAAGAAAATAAAAAATTAACAAAAGTGTAGGGCAATCAACTAAATAAAAATCCAAAAAGGTGTCTAGCCAAAAATTTCATAGAAAGGGTCCCCATTATTTGAGTTGAGCGTGTAAAAAATGCGTGGGGTTGTGTTTTTATCACAACAAGTTCATAAAAAAAAATTAATAATTACTTCATCCTTCGTGGTATCTTTAAGAGTTAAAGCTTGTCCAATGGTGAAGATAGGTTGAGTAGCATTATCATCGTAATCCAACCATACAGAATCATCATTATTAATCATAGGTGTGGCATGAGGATAAAGGGTAAGCTGCTTAGTTTCACATCCATTAGAAATTGTCATTGAACTTGATCTACAGCTGATAAAAGCATCAACTGTAACTAGCCAGGGTCTTCCTAAAATTAAAGGATGTCCCCCAACTTTGTTTTAGTCTACAGTATGACAAAGTCAGCTGGGTAATTCCAGGATTCAACTGAAATGATTAGGTCTTCAATAACTCCTTCAGGTTTGATTGTGGAATGGTCAGCTAACTCTAGAATGGTTGGTGTCTCTCTAATTACATTCTTTAGTTGTAACAATTGTGAGGTTTCAAGGGTCATAATATTTATAACAGCACCTAGATCTACTAGAACTCGTGAAATAATAGTTTTTCCAATTTGTACTGTAATTGTAGGATGGCCAGGATCACCATACTTAACAGGAGGAGTTTTTCCGGACATTAAAGCGGATAGATCACCCATAACATGAACTATAAGGGGATCCTTAGCTTTCCTACCAAGTTTCTTAATACAAATGTCTCTCATAGTTCTGGCATAAATTGGTACATCTTTGAGTGCTTGTAAAAGCAGAATTTTGACATAAAGGTTCTGTAATTCCCCTAGAAGATTAAAGGCAGGTGGCTCAGGTGTCTTAGTCAAAGCTAAACGCTCAGGGAATCATGGTTCTACTGTTTCAGCACTTTTATGAGAGGGTGGCTCTAGTGTTTCAGCACCCTTATTTGGTAGCCTATTTCTTTCTATCTCCTCTTTGTCAGAATTGAAAGAGGTAATATCATCAATAATAGGCTCAACTATTCTCCCAGAACATAAATGAACATCATTACACCGCGCAGAGAAAACAGGAGGCATAGATTGGCTGTGAATATCGATGACTTGCACAACTTTATTATTATTAGGGTTAGGATTTGGTTGTATAGGCAGCTGGGGTCTTATTGTTTGATTATTTGGTGGGGCACCTGGTGGTAGGGAGAGTGATTGCTAAAACTGAGGGAACTGATTTGGGAACATAATTTTTTGAGCTCTCCAGTTCGGGTTCCATTGATTAAAATAAGATTGTTGTGGAGGCCAAGGAGTCCACATTGCAGGGTCTACAAAGGGAGGGTTTGTTTGTTGCATGGGTGGGAAATTCATATGATTAAAAGGGGGGTATTGCATTTGGTTGAAGGGCGGGTAATTTGCTTGATTAAAAGAAGGATAATTATTCCAACGATTGGAGGATGTAAATGGTACATTAGAGTTCATACCTTGTCCTCGTGATTGCCATTGCCTTCTCTGTGTCAACAAATAGACTACTTCGGCCTCCTCTTTGGTTGGTTGTAATGCTACTTTTATTCCCAGTAAAGAAGGGCATTGTTGAGTTTCATGGTCCTTCTCACAAATGGTGCAAATTGGTACTTTGTCCAATGGGCACTCCCTTAGTGGATGTTTATCTCTGCATTTGGGACAAAAGATAGCGAAAGCAGCTTTTGCCTCTACTTATTTCTTCTTAACTTGCAAGGTGTCAATCTGTGAAGCAAAAGAACTTAACATAGTTTTGAATTCCTCAAGTAGATTACCTATTTCAACTCTTGTTGCTCATCCACTGGCTGATTTTTGGACTCTTGAATATGTATTATCCTTGCTTTTTGATCTATTCACAGCTCCTCTTGAACATCTCTTACAGAGGCTAACGATTTCATCATACGATTCTTTAGATATGTCCCCTTTACCAAGCATATTTAGCATGCTGCATATTTAGCATGCTTAAACAATCATCCCTTACCCCTTTCAGTAATATTGTTTTAAGAATGATTATAAATATAATTTTAAATTAATTAGTTGGAGAAATTGAAAAAAGGAGAATTCTCCCACTGAGACGAAGGAAGAGCAGAGAGGAAGGCACGATTCGGCAAGATCGGAATCAATGGGTTCTTCCAATGGAGAAATCGAGGTTGAAGCATTCTTGGAGGAGTGCAAGCTGTCAGGGGATTCGGCCTACAATGCCTTGAAGAGGATTCTGGAGAAACTGGAAAGTTCTCAAACTCGCGTGGAAACAAGGGTTTTCCTGACCAGATTGCAGAACTACATTCATTCTACCCATACCCATCCCCAGGAGAACTGCCTCTCATAGTTTCACTTTGACATCCATGATTTGTCTCTCTCCAGCAATGAAGGTTTAATAGACGAGCATGGCGCTCCAGCGAGCACGAAGATATATGCTCGCCTTTTAGATGGTTTTGGCGACGTGAAAGCCCTAGCAGAGGGAAGGCAAGTCCATGCTCACATGCTCATCAATGGCGTGCAGCAGAAAGCATTCATAGCAGCTAAACTCATTAGCATGTATTGCAGATGTGAGCGTCTCGAGGAAGCACGCAATGCGTTTGACAAAATCTCTGACAGGAATATACTCGCTTGGAATGCTATGTTTAGAGGGTATGTTAAGAATGGGTTCGCCAAGAAAGGCCTTGAACTCTACCGCCAAATGCAGCGGCAAAGAGTGCAGCCCGAAAAATTCACTTTTCCCTGCATACTCAATGCTTGCGCCACCCAGGGCGATCAAGCCAAATGCAGAGAAGAAGTTTCTCCCTTTCCTCACCATGGTTCTAAGGAATCCTGGACCTGTTTGAGCCGGGCAGCAGGGGTTAGATTTGAACCAGATCTGCTTAAAGAATCACTTGCTTTTCAAATCCAAGTCAACCTCTCGGGCAAGAAGACAATGCAATGGGCATGCGCAACAGATCTTGTGCAGGACCTCTTGCAAAATCTTGAAAGCTGGCTAGGAATCCCCTCCTATTACCTCAGACTGCTATACAAGGGTAAGCAGCTCATGAATACCCTTCCTCTTTCCTATTACAGCATTCAGAGGGATGCCTCTATTGTGGCTACATTTCGTTTGAGAGGTGGTTCCTTTAGGCAGACCTCCTTTGCCCCTTCTTTCTCCTATAAAGATGCAGTCCACAAAGACGTTGCCCACTCTCAGCCCTCTTCGACAGCAGGCCATCTATTTGAGGCTCCAAAGCCTTTTATGGTAGACAAATCAGAGGAAATTCCTTCCATCGATCTCTCTCATCCTGAGATTGATGATCGCTATCAGTGTTTTGCAGAATCCGCACTCATATGCAGATTTAATGGGCTATGGCCTCGCACATCAGATCTATATCAATGGATCCATACCAATTGGACTAAAAAAAGCCAGATATACTTATGTTCAAAAGGATTCTTCATTGTGGCTTTTGACTTAAATGAAGATTACTAGAAGGCCTTAATGGGAGGCCCTTGGTTCTGGGGCTCGGCTGGGATTTTTCTCACTCCTTGGTTTCCGGACTTCGACCCTTCTACAGCTGTCATTACCAAGATTCCCATTTGGGTCAGGCTCCCGAATCTTCCGGCGCATCTTTGGCATATCTCTGTCTTCTTAGCCATTGCAGACACTTTAGGATGCTACCTGGCTGTAGATTCTTCACGGAAGGAAAATGGACTCTACACCTATGGTAGATTTTGTGCAGAAATAGATATTAGCAAAGGACTGCCGGATCAGATTAATCTCAAGTATGGAGATTTCCACTGGACTCAAATCTTGGATTGCGAGAATACAACATTTCGTTGCCGCCATTGTCATCAAACAGGGCACCTCCAGAGTTCCTGTACCCAGTACCTCGACAAAAAGAAGAATCTAAAGCGCAACCCCAAATCAAAAAGTTGGAATCCCAATGTGCCTCCCCCCCCTTCAGACGATTCAGATTCCTCCAGTTCGGATGAGGAGGAAATTGTAGCAGATGGGCAGAATGTTGAGATTCCGTTGGAAGCTCCTTTGGACGATCCGGCAAACCCCTCCGTCTCTCAGATCTCTCAGAAGCGTTCTCATTTGTCTTCGTCCTCAGACTCTGATAAGGATATTCCGCTACCAGGGCAGAATAGTCTTCAACTCGTTATGGCTCAGCCAAACTCCACTGGATGGGTCAAAGTAAGCAAGAAAAAAGGAAAAAAATGTCGTGTGATAGTCACTGCCCCCTCAGGGTAGATTTCTCTGCTCAATTCCAGTTTTATGTTTTCCCGTGCTCTCTATAGCCCTCTCCTGGATTCTCTCCATGGAGCAAGGTGGAGCCTATCACCTTCGGCTCCCTTGCTTTTCTGCTTCACTTGCATGCAAGCTTGATTGTACTATACTCTTCTTTTCTTAATAGAATTAGTCTTTATTCACAAAAAAAAAAATATTGTTTTAAGAATATCTTTACTTACATTGGGGTGATCAGATCTCTGCAGATTGTATTGTAATCTTTCCACAAAGTCCTCCAAATTTTCATCCTCCTTTTGGACCATTTTAAATAGTTCCTCCCTTTTTTCTCTCGTCCGGCAGTGGTCTTGATATTTGGCCAAAAACTTCTCCTTCATTTGCTCCCATGTTGTGATCACATGACCTCCTAGGCTCATAAACCATCTTAGTGCATTTCCTTTTAGTGTTGCTGGAAATAGCTTCAACTTCTGAGCATTAGTAACATAATCATAACTTCTACACAATATATCAAACTCAAAAATAAACTCATCAAGGTCTTCAGAAGATAAACCATGGAAGTTAGGTAAGGCTGAGAGTGGGATATTCTTCATGGGAGTTTCCCCTCTGGGAAGATCCCCAATAGGAAATCCCAAGGTGGAGAGATAATTCTTGCCTCTTCCCTCTCCTCCTCCTTGTCTCCCAACAAAAAGTCCTTCATTGTTTCCATCCAATGGTTGTTCCCCTGTTGCACTTGCCCGATCTTCAGCGTTTTCTATTGGTCCCTCAATGTCTTGAACTGGTTCCTCAATGTCTTCCACTGGCCCCCCAATATCTTCTATTGGTTCCTCAATGTCTTCTACCATTTCTTCAGTATTCTCTACTATATCTTCAAACCTTTCAGGGCCCACAACTTCCTCCATTTCATGGTTTGTTTGGAGAGAATGTTGAGTCTTTGGCTTCCGAGAGCTTAGCCTCTGAGAAGTTTCAGCTTTTGATATAATCTCATCAATAAAAGTTTTTCTTCCTCCTCTTCCTTTGCCCTTGCCACCTGTAGGATTAGTTTTCTTGCATCCTTTCGTGCATTCTACACATCTAAAAGAAAAACATTAATGCTTTTGAAATCTATGATTGCTTTCCCTGGCAACGGCACCAAAATGTTGGTCACTTTAATTGTTTATCAATTCAACAACTAAATGCTGCCTAAATTTTCAACCAAGGGAAGTCTGTTTATTTCAAAGGCAACTACACACTATTTGTGCTCAATCCCAAAAGTAGTAAAAGTTGTAGTAATAAGTATACTAATCACACTTTTCTCTAAGCCAACTGAAGCTCTACTCTAAGTTGCAACAAAACAATCTATTGCAGATAGTTATCAAAGAATTCTTAAATTCATTAAAAAGAGCAGTCTAATAAAAGAATCAATCTGCAAAGAAAAACATTGACTATGTTGTAACAGAGAACGAGACCCTATTCCACAAGCAGGAATCTTCAGCACCTGTTCCTGATTACTTTACTTGCCAACTTACTCTGTAAACTTAATTTCCAATAAAGCACACACAGATTAACTGTAAACAAAACTGAGAAGGTAATGCAACAATTAATTGGAAAAACAAAGTTCAGCAATAACGCATAAGTAACATTCAGTGAATAGAACTTTAACAAAGTATGAATAGAAGACACACTTAACACACTGCGGAAATGTAATGGGTGAATCTTGTGATGAAGGTGGGCCCTGTCCTCCTCACAAGATTCCCCAGGAAGCGAGAACTAGAAAGAAATGTTCAAAACGATATTTTATTCATCCATCAATATGTCATGTTATAAAAAGATTCCAATTCCTTTCCTTCAGCTAGCCTTTCCCGTAGTCTGTCCCCCTCTAATGTAGATGTATCCTCTTTTTAAAGAGGAGACATCTATTACAACTGATTACATTGTAAGTCCTATCTTTAACCCAATATGCAAAAGTAGGGAAATTAGTTTTCCCATTAAAAAAATGTTGTTACAATGGTTATGGTAATGCTGACTTTGGATTGTGGTCGTTACAACCAGTGTAGCGGCTCCTTCGATGATCTTCTTTTGTTGCTGTCAAATCTAGAATGCAAATCACAGTTGTTTTAGCAACGGGATTTGTGCATCGTTCTTAATTGTTTCAACAACTGTAAGAGTAACCTTGCAGTCTCCAGGCTGTTTCAGCAACATGGACTGCACATCATTCTTAACTATTTCAGCAATTGTAAGAATAACCTTGCAGTCTCCAGGTTGTTTCAGCAACGTGGACTGTAATGATAAACTGTTTCAGCAACTATCTGATTCAATGATTAACTATGAAGGTAACATAATTATATGTAAAATAATTTAAACATATAGTAATGAGAAGAAATATTGTATACCTTTGGAACAAATGGGTTAAAGCAATAACATGAACTTTAAATATAGGTTGGAAAAGGATGACATAATAGCAAAATATATGGTCAAAAAGGGACAATGTGGGGTCCTAACATTGCCTAATGCCAAGTGTCAACAAACCATTTACTGATAAAGGACCCGGTCACCTACCAAGTTATGGCCCAGTCAGTGTACATGTTGCTAATTGGGTGTACCTGCAACTCTTTTTCCAAAATTTTTAGTTGTTTCCGAAATCGATTAACAGATGATTATGGGAGCATCCGATGTCGGATTTGAGTGAAAGGAGTTTTATTGGATTCAATTCACCGAGATATATCTAGTTGTTTAGGCTTCGAGCTCTATCACACACTTTCAATTTTGAGCATTATTTTGATCCATCGAATCATTTAAGAAGATTGTTAAGACAATAATTAGTGGACACAAGGTGGTTCCATAATATAGAAAATTATCTTTGTATCTAAAACGAAGATGAATTTAATAAGCATGATAGAAACGTAAATTTAGATGGAAATACCAAAAATAAAGGAGATAGTGAGTGCAAGATGGTTGATCAAGATAGGGTTATTAACAAGAGTAACAATATGCTAAAGAAATAGTTTGCAATAAATAAAAGAAACGTGTCACAATTGATAGAATAAGTGCATAAGCACATAAGTTGGGATTAAATGGTAATTCTAAGTCATATCGATCACTAAGATATCTCCTCTACATCATCTTGTCCATAATAGTTGTAGAAGTAGTGTTGATGGCCCAAATAATAATTGTTATTTGGAAGATTATGAGTATAATTCTAGTAAAGACACATTAGATGTCATAGATAGATACCAAATTGCATATAAGACATGGATCAAGATGAGTGTATCTAGGCCAAACCCAATAAATTCAATTCTACTATATCAATCAAGTAAGAGAATTGAGAAGATAACAATAATTACTAGAAGTATATATAACAAAATAGTATTAAGGAAAATAGTGTATTCAATACAAGATGAACAGTTCTAGTAGCCATTCACATGACTAGATCAAAGATCATAACACTGATATTTATACATGGTTAAAACCCTATAAGAGGGAAACAATGCACAACCACAACCACTTGTGGCCACTTGAGGAAATTTTTTACATAGGAGACTTTATCACAATCAATAATAAATAATGATCCTCCACGTTCTTTAAATAAATATCATGGGCCAATTGGGTGTTAATCCATAAATCAATAGGTGTTAGTATAGAGGAGAATATGAATTGTCAGATCATTCTATGCTTAAAATATATTGTCACTATTGAATTGCAATGCAACTAATGCATACTAAAGATACACACTTTAACCTAAAGATGCAATAGATCAGGTTGATCTTAACTAAGTCCTAACTGTTTAAATATGCTAACATCCTCCCTTAAGAACAACTTGGGACAAGATTGAAATATTTACAAAACTGACATAATAGAAGAAGGAAGGGGGAATTAAATCCTATTCCCCCATCAATGAAAAATCCCTAAACTAATAACATGGATTAAAGTTTGGAAAAATTCACTCTTGCAAGAAAATTTCTAAAAATGTTTGCAACTTGATCATTTGCCAAGAAAAAGACCACCTTAAGAACATGATCATGAATGAGCTTCCTGATAAGTTTCATTTGTAACTCAATGTTTTTGTTGCATCAATGTTGAACTTGATTATTGGTGAGATTGATGGCATTATGATTATCACACCAAAGGCACAAACATAGGTTAGTCGAAGGGTGTTGTTGGAATCCAAACTCTAAATGCATATGTCAATCCATAAGGATTCTTTGACTTGCATTAATAACTACTCATTATTTTACTTCTACTAAAGAAATAACAATAACCTATTGGTTCTTATAATCCCAAATGACAAGTCCTAAATCAAGACTACAACATAACCCACATTATACTTTTGATCATCACGATTTCAAACCCAATTGGAATCAATAAAACCAAACAACAAAAGAGTCCTCCATAACTATAATGTATCTCAAACTAAATTATACCCTAGATATCTAAGTATCTTTTTTCTACTTTCTAATGAATTTATTGGTGTGTTTGCATATACTAGGAAACAAGACCAACAATAAAGGAAATATCATAATGGGTATTAGTCAAATATAAGAGGCTACCAACTAACTAAACATACAAAGGGGCTTTAAATTCAAGTGTAGTACAAATGATAACAATTTTGACTACAAATTGGATGGGAAAAGGGGATGGTTTATAATATTCCATGTGAAGGCAACGAACAAGGTCACATGCATACTTAGATTGGGTAAGATAATTTCCTTGGTTTGCAATATATGGAGGCCAAATAAATAATGAAAATATCCTAAGTATATCATTTCAAGTGTCTTATTAAACTTATTTCACATGTGTTAAAAGTTTAGGGTCATTGGAAATAAGGATAAAATCATCAACATAAATAAAAAGTATTATGAGATGGATTTTTACTTTCTTGGTGTAGACATTGGTGTTATAATGACTTTTAGAAAAGATGTCATTAAGAAAATGTCATTTTTTCATACCAATCTCAAGAATCTTATTTAACACCATAAATAGATTTCTCAAGGTGAAAAACAAGGTTGGAGTCACTCTGAACATAACCAGGATGTTGTTCCATATAGATTTCTTCTTGTACATCATTGTGCATGAAGGTGGATTTAACATCCATTTGATGGACCTCCCATCCATGTGACACAACAAGGGCTAGAACAAGGTGGATGGAATTCAGTTTAGCAATAGGGAAAAAGTTTCATTCTAGGTGATTGCTTTAACTTGAGAGAATACTTTAGCAGTTAGCCAAGACTTTTGTCTTTCGATGCTTCCATCTGATCCATACTTAGTTCTATACATCCATTTACATTTGAAAAGTTTCTTCTTTTTGGAAGTGGTACAAGCGCCCAGGTATCATTTTCCATTAAGGAATAATACTCTTCATTCATCATTGTACCCAAATTCAGATGGCCTGAAGCTTCTGCAAATGTTTTTGAATCATGAGTATCTGAAACTTGAACCAAAAGAGAGGCGACTAGCTATAATTGTGAATGAGTATTACATTGATATGTAGTTTCGCCGAAAAGATGACCAACTACTTCTCAGGTTGAATGAAGCCATCTAGGAAGATTTGGAGTTGGTGTAGGTTCATGTTAAATGGAATAATTTGGAGGAAGGTGAGTGGGCAAAGGAGGTTTTTCATCCTCATTAACATCCTTTTCCTGAAGAAGAAACTGGAATAGGACTAGAAGGTGGCATAAGCATCGAAGATGGATCACAGGATGAAGAGGGAACAAGCACCAAATTAGGTTTCCAAATCAATATATTTTCATCAAATTTAATATCTCTTCAAGTAATTATTTCATTGGAATGAGGTTGAAGAAGTCCATAACCTTTTAAATCATCAAAATATCCAACAAAAATGCTCTTTTCACTTTTAGGTTGTAATGATTTCCTTTTCTCATCAGGAATGTGAGTGCATGGTATACTACCAAATACATGGAAGTGTATTAGATATGGCTTAATTTTAGTCACATGTTTCTTTCGATGTTATATTTTTTAAATCCTTTGTGGGAGTGTGTTACTTTTTAATTCTCACAATTGGTTGCTTCTTCCCAAAATGAATAGTTAATCCCTTAGATTGGATCATGCAATTGACCATTTCCTTTAAGGTGTGATTCTTTTTCTCAACAACAATGTCGAATCACTTTGTGTCTATAATATATATCGTGACCATTAGATTACAATACAACTAATGCATACTAAAGAAACACACTTTTTCTAAAGACACATTATACCAAGTTGATCTTAACTAACTCATAAGTTTATAAATATCATAAAAAATAGGACATGCCTATGCCCCCCTAATGTTGTCACCTTCAACATCACCTATCCTCTATTAAAACCCAATATTATTTAGCATGAGAAAATAAATAATTGAAAATAATAAGTAGACTAATAAGATTAACAAGGATAATATACATTATAAAAGAAAATTCATCAAGTGATATTGGATCAAATAGTGAAAATATATATGATAGTGAGGTGGATACAAAATAAATAGTGGAACAAGTAAATCTAATACAATAATGAGGCCCAACAAATATATTAAGGTTCAAATAACACAAGCACACTAGTCATAGCATGCAATCTATTGATAACTCTATCATTGTACCATGGAAAGATAGATGCTAATAACCATTGCCTTGACAACATGTGTACTTGTCATATTTTTGTTTCTACACTCATTTTGTATATCTTTTAGCTGTGTACTTATCTCTAGTATGCTTTTGATAAACTAGCATTAGGAGTTGCATTTGCACTCACACTGTGTCTTTACATTAGATTTGCTTTTGAGTTCTATTGACCTATTTATTGTGTTCATTAATTATAAATTAATAAAATTATGTATCTTATGAATCATTTTAAAGTTAGAGATGTGTCTAATAAGGAAAAGGAATCACATGAGTTTGTTTCAACTATGAGAGGTCATGGAATGGGATTGTATATGAAATTTAAGGGTTATAACTCCCTCTCTTACATATGTCAAATAAGAGTTTAAGGAAAAATTCCTCTACCAAGACTAGAACAACAATCCATAGATGATTTAAAAAATTCAAAAGAAACTAGAAGAGATGACGAAATATTATGACCATAGTTTATTTGTGTTTACACAAACACTTGTTTGAAATCTCAATCTTACAACAAAATGAATGTTTTATTGGAGGTCTACAACCTAAAATTAAGTAATTACCATGTTGATGTAGGAAAATGTCTCATACCAACTTCATAGATTTACCTAGTGAAAGGCCCTAACTAGAGCTTCCTTTGTTGAAATGGTGAACCCTCTTGATACAACTTATTTGCTATTAATTCTTTTAAAGCTTTACCAATTACAACTCAATTCATCATTGGTTCCCTATGCTTCTAAAGAAACTAAAAAATTCAATGCAAAATACATCTAATTTATCATTATTCTAACATGTCTAAATCTATCTAATCTTAGTTAGGGGTGCTTGAAATGATTAATTTGACATGAAAAAAAAGACATAAAGGCATATACCATCGAGAACAAACATTACATGTTAGGAAAACATACAACAAGAAAGCATGAACTTAGTCATTAAAAAAATTACCTTTTAGCACAAGGTTCACAAAATATGATCTAAATCAAAGAAATACATGCAACAAGTGTGCGGAACAATCTACTTCTAACATTTGCACAATAATGCAAGTTTTCTCAACCATAAAAATAAAAATAAAATAAAATAACATATATATATCGAGACTTATAACCAATAAATTAGCTAAATTTATAATTAACAAAGTTGAGCATGGTTGTAAAGAAAATATAATTTATCACCACACAACATCAAAACTCACAAGCAACCAAGGAAATCAAATAGTCCATGACCATCATACTTCACAAAATATGATTCCGAAGATAACCATGCCACTTTAATTCAACATATGGAGATAACTTACAATTTCAAAAGTGATACCTTTTGCAAGTGCAATTTTTTTATTATTATAAAAAATCCTAATGACCTATGCCCTTCCAATTGCTCGAATTTTAGCCTTCAACCCTCACATCTCTTGGCTTTCTAATTATCTTTAGAGCATTGTCCACGTTCCAAATATAATGAACAAAATATCGTACAATAATAATTCAAAAAGTTATATTACTTCATCCAGTCATTCGTTCCCCCCATAGTTTTTAAGTAATCTTGAAGTTATTAATTTCCAGTTCATCATTTTAGTGAGCTTGGAAATTGCAAATCAAGATCTTGAATATGGAAGCCTCTTCTTTCGTATTTTGGATGGAAGTAGATTGTTTCTTCGTTCTTTATTGTCTTTTAGTAGATTGCGTAAATGATACTTGATCTCTCACTCACTTCTTTGGCTTATAAAAACATTTTTGGATTTGTGTTTTAATATCCCAATTTTATCCTCTCAAATATTTTGTAATAAAAAAAATATATATGTGATGTGAACACCATGGGGTAGCATGAACACCTAAAGGGGGCATGAATACCTAAAGGGGATATGTTATTGCAAGAAGGGAAAGAAGAAGGGAAAGGTAAGGGTGTCTAGGGGAGTTTATGATTAAAAACATATATTTTTATGTTATTTTCAACCTTCACTTATTTTAAAAATTTAGTTTGCAAAGTTAGAAAAAATCTAAGATGAGTGAATGAAACACATTCTTCAATCTAGGATGTCACTTCTTGGAAATTAGCTAGTTGTGTTCCCTACATTCTTGGAAGAAAAATGAAGTTGGGTGGGAATTCTCTTGCTATCATTCATGCATGGGAAATTTGGATGAGGACAAAAAAAATACTAGAAACAAAGAAAAAACTTTGTTATAAAATGAACCATCCATAAGAATGAGCCATTAAATGTAGAGAAAGAGCCAAAAAAAAAAAAAAACAAACAAACAAAGGAAAATATGCAAAAGTTTTGAGATATCAACCTAAACATTTATATTGCCTCACCAAAAAGTACTCGAGGAAGGAATTTCTAAGGCATTGTGTAGGTAATGAGGGTGTCTAAGAGCTACTCTATCGTCAAGAATCTTACCAATGAAAAATGTATTGGTTTAGAGGTATTGCTCATTCTAAGTTTATAACCTTCTTTTCCGACCTTGCCCCAATGGTATCATATCCTAGTTACGGAGTAGTGTTTATAGAGAATTATCTACAATTGAGTGGAAATTTCCCGACCTTAATCAATCATCTATTTTGCAAAATTTTTAAATAGATAAAATTTCAACTCGATTTCCTCTATTTATTTATTTACAAAATTCATATGATTTTGATTAAGTGAATGAATATTTTCTATGTGTTGCAAATATTTTCCTATATAAATTCCCTACTCCTTGTTTAGTGTAGGTTTCTTGTTTTCATATTCATCTATTTTCCCTATCTATAGGGATCTTTTCCTATGTACAAAGAATGATGCCCCTTGTTAAAAGAATGTTAGGAAATGTTAAAGAAAAAATTTTCTTGAATGTAGGTTAACATGCCTCTAGAGAGTGATATTGGTCACTGAAGTGAGAACTATAACAAAACATATTTTGTTTAGAGATTTTCTATTGTTTGCATACTCTACACATTTGAATCCCCACTATAATTAATTTAAATTCAAGTGATTGGTTTCTAAATTTAATTTAATAAGAGTAACTTGGGCTTGGATCTTTGGAAAGACATGAATATAGGAAGAATGGTTAGAGGGAAGGTGGAGTAGTTTGCGACTTGTTAACACCTAAGTTGCGTTGTCAATTCTAGGAATATTTGTTGTGTTTTCTGAAGTAAATACTAGGGGGGAAGTTATAACCTTGACTTTGTTCATTGTTTGCTTGGTTGAATACTTTGTGCTGGAGAGGAGGCGTCTTAGTCACCAGAAGGAAACAGGGAAGGGAGCATACATTATTACAGTAGGAAACAATTTCTTAGATGATCCTCAAGCATTCAACACGTTTGATTCTCCTGCAATCCACCAACGTTTAAGTCCAATGTCCATCTCAACCAATTGGTCCTAGGTAACTCTTTACTTCATCTAAATCTTTGTCAATTTTTATATTAGCTTTATGTCTGGATTTTAGTGTTGGTTTGGGGGGAGGGGTGGGTCTTGGTTGGTTATAGGTTTATTATTATCTTCTCAGTTTTCCTAATGGTCTGTTATTTCTTTGTTGCAGCGAGTCTCCTGGTTTGATAACTTTTGATTGCTCCAACCGTGTCAACTTTATGTCTATGGGTTGATCCACTTAGCCTTGTGCTTACCTTTTGTCTACCTATTTTCTCTGCCCCTATCCTGTTCCTGGTTCGGGCCTTATGTCACACTCGTTCTCAATCTTTTTCCACGGACACCCTTTGTGTAGACCATCAGTGCAATATCTTTCTACTTGACATGCAATGAAAAATAATGTGTAATAGGCATGGAAGGAAGACCACAACCCCTAGGGTCGTAATCGTGCCTGACAGCAAACCCAGGAAGAAATTGAAACTTATCATTCAATCACTCCCCCTAAAACCCGAAATGAGATTCGCCAATTGGAATCCTTTGTTGCAAGAGATAGATAAGTTTTCTCAGACTCAAAGATCTTGGAAGATGTTTTTGCCTGGTTTCCTAACCCTTGGCATACTAGGGGAAGAAGGAAGCAATGCCTTAGTGCCATTTCTCTACACTGGCAGATGAATACCCTATTGGGGAGGGTTTTGAAGGACAAGTGGTAAGAAATATATAATATCTTTACAGGTATGGAAGACATCAAACATGTCCACAGAAACCAAAGGGTATGCTTAGAAAGGATGGATGCAATGTTGGAACATATATAGCTCCGCCTATAGTGTAATCCTGTTAATCTTGGCTATAACGTCAAAGATATGACACCTATCACCTCCTCATATTCTTGATTTTCTTAATGTTAGCTTGCAATTTTTTGTTTTACAATATTGTAGTTGATACATTAATCATGTTAGAGTTGTTGAAACTCTTAGAATTTTGGACATATTACTTAATTGGTAGGTGGTCAAACATATCTAGTTTCTTTTTGGGAAAATAAAGACCACCTACTTAGTGACATGTTCAAGCTAGTTGATAATCTCATGTACCTAGTTTTCATGCTATTTTGAGGTAATACAATATTAACTTACCAAAAATAAGTGGTTGGGAGAGCTCACTTGGAAAAGCATGTAAACATGTTATATAAAATATTATGAGGAATTTGGTTCGATCCCCTAGTCACACATGTCCACAATAGAGCTAGGTATGGTACACACAATGATTATAATGTGGGCAAATAGTATCAACCAAATGAGTACGAGACCACCCAAGTTGCCAATTTCACTAATCATAAATAATAATAATTTTGAAATAATGATTTATGAGTTTTTTTTTTTTTTGTATACCAATTATCAAAACCACAATTACAATTAATTCATCAAAAAAACAAATACAAAAAAACCTTAGGATTACTATTAAAATCACTTTTCAATTTGAAGATAAGTTTTAAGATTTTCGTTCGCAATGATATCACTTGCCATGACAATGATTTCAAACAAGTAAAAAATTTAACCAGCCCCAAAAAAGTGCTAGATTTTTTTGACATTTTATTTTATTTTATTTAAAGGTTGGTTTTCATATTTTAGTCCAATGAGTTTTTAAGGCTAAAAATTTCATTTTGATTTCATAGATAAATAGTTATTCTAAAAGTGAAAAAACCTATTTTATAAACATTTTCAATATTCATTTGTCTTCAACATTTATGACTTTTGGCTTTGTAATTTCATTTTTCTAATTAACTTTACAACTTTGCTTTAATTTTAAATAAAAATTATATAAAAAAATCTCTATGTGTGTATGTATATTATCATTCTAGTTCTCCCAAGGAGGGTGCCTACTAGCGTATGTTCCCTCCGCCTTGATATGATGCCATTTGACACGAAAGGGGGTTGTGGCTCCCACTATACTTAGTGCAGTACATGTGCTCCTATCACTACATCGATCAACACGAAGTCAGCACAAGGTTAAATGTCATTTGAATATTGCAAGCGACATAGGGAGGTACAAGAGGACTCAACACAACAATTCTATGAGATTGTAAGAGCTTGAGGAAAATATGACAATATATACCGCAAGCTTACTATTTTAGCTAGGCAATTAGCCAACATCTCCTTCTCCTCAATGAGGATTATGACTAGTTAATGCTGATCCTTAAAGATTTTGCTCAATAATTGTTATGACTCGCTAGTTTTTTTTGCTTGCACCACTAGTAATTTTGTTTTTGTCTTTTTATGTGAATATTCGTATGTCAAAATCTGGCACAACCAACCTGCTTTTATAACTTTTTATTTACAAAATGCTCTAGTTAAACAAACCTGAACCTTAACAATCGCAAAACTCTAAAACTTATGTTATAATCCTCATTTGGCTTAATGTAAAATGCTTAACTTCAAAAAAAAAATATATATAATATATATAATATATATATAAAATCCTAATATTCTTTTCCCTCATTTTTCTTTTAATGACCTAAAGTTCTTTTTTAATTTTCTCTTTAAATTTACAAATTATTTTTCTTCGCATTTTCTATAAAAAATTTTATCTTAATATTTTGAAATAAAAATAAATATTTTTTTTTAAATTTAATTTCTTACTCTCTTCCTAAATTTAAAAATTTGATCTAATTCATCTTGTTAAAATATTTTCTTTTAGAAATGCAACTATATTTTTTTATCATTAAATTTAATAACTTTCGACTTATTATTAAAATCAACCTTTCATAACTTTATAACATTGTAATTTGAAGATATTTTTACTTATCGATTAAAAAAACCTATATATTTATTAGAAAATGTTTAAAAAACATCAAATTTTATAAATAATTATTCTCCACTCATAAGAACGATGAACACATTTACATTATTTGAAAGTGCGTAAGAAAGAAGCGCCAGTCATTCTCCACTTATATGTGTGGATCTAATTATTCTCGAGCAATGAGCAAATTTGCATTGTTTGAATGTGGTAAGTAAGAATGACTGAAAATTTGAACGGTGATAGGTTTGTGGATCTGGTGAAGCTTATTTATTTATAAAAATATAATAATTTTTTTTAGTGAATAAACTTCGATAAAGTTAAATTAAATTATAAATTTAAAGACCAAGAAATGATTTAAAGTGAAAGTGGTATGGAGGATCAAGATTTGCAGGAGATTTTGGAACGGGAGAACCTAGAGCTGGAAAAGTTTCTAGAATAGAGTGGAAACTTGGGGATAAACTCCATCCCTCAAGAGGACGTGGATAAAGTCCAATAGATATTCCTTAACAAGACACATCAAACAACTGCAGGAGTCAAAAGAGGACATGACAACCAGGAAAGCAAAGGAACCTCCTCAATAGGACTAATAACCGGAAAATTAACAAAGAATTCAAGCAAAAGGAGGGGTAGAAAAAGACAGAAGGAATTACTACTGGAGTGTGGCAAGCTCATGATTGATTCAGGAAGGATGAAAGACTTTTCTAGTTACTCCTTTATAACCCCACTTCAATGAAAATCACAACCTGGAACATTAGAGGACTAGGGAGCAGAAGAAAACAGAGGAATCTTTGTAAAAGGATTAGAGAGGAAAAACTTGACATAGTATTCATATAGGAAACAATTTGCTCAGTGGAGAAGATCCGTGAAAACATAGCAAATGGTTAACTAGATATGAATACCTTAAAGTTAAGGCAAACAAATCTGCTGGTGGTATTCTCACTCTCTAGGATCCACAAAAATTTGGTGTGATTGATGCAGAGGCATCCAGACATCACCTTTCTCTGATTTTCCAACCGGTGGGAGACATGCAATGTTACATGATCACTAATGTCTATGGTCCACAACCAATGGAGGACAAACTTCAACTCCTCACAACACTAGAGGATATGAAGAAGAGATACCCAACTCTACCATGGATTCTGGGAGGTGATTTTAACATAACAAAATCACTCACGGAGAAGAAAGGAGGAACTAGAATACTTGGGAGATATTCAATTGCCTTCCAGAACTTCATCACCAATATGAAATTGGTTGATATGGAAACAAGCAATGGAATCTTCACTTGGAACAACAAAAGAGGAGGCCCTACCCAAGTGGCTTCAAAATTGTACAGATTTATTGTTTCAGAGGAACTTCTTCTCAGGGGAAGCAGCATTACTGCACTCATTTTACATTTTGGGGGTTCAGATCACTAGCCTATTCAATTAGAAGCCACCCTTTTTGGCAAACCAAGGAACACCCCCTTAAGGTTCGAGAATGCTTGGCTCACACATTCAGATTTCCTCACAAATATTAAACAATGGTGGAAGGAAGATCTTCACCTTCAAGGTACAAAGATGTTCCTGCTTCACTGCAGGCTCAAACATATTAAAGGCAGACTCAAAGAGTGAAACAAAAAGGAATTTGGTAACATCTTCAAAGCTAAAGGAGAGGTGGAAAAGAGACTAAAGGAAATAAATCAGACTCTTATCACAAAAGGATACACAGATGAAATGAAAGAGATGGCAGAGTCACTCCAGCAGGAGTGGGATAATAGATGCCTTCAAGAGGAAATACTCTGGAGACAAAAATCTAGAGTACAATGGATCAAAGAAGGGGAGAGAAACACCAAATTCTTCCACAGATCCACCATAGCTCACCGGAACAACAATAGAATTGTGAAACTTACATATCAGCATGGTGTAGAGAGAAACACTCATGAAGAGATGGAGAAAGTTCTACTCCAGCATTTTCAGAAAATTGCTGAGGAAACCTCGGAAGATAGATACCAGTTTTTAGAAAAATTCACTCAATACATCCCTAAATTGGTCACCAGAGAAGATAATTTCAATCTCAATAGACCAGTAACATTGGAAGAAATTGAGGAAGCAGTGAAAGAGATGCAAAATGTGAAAGCACCAGGCCCGGATGGCTTCAATGTGGATTTTTTCGAAGCTTGTTGGAAGATAGTGAAATAGGACATTCTGGAGGTAGTGGAAGACTCTCGAAGATTTAAGAAAGTCTTAAAGGCGCTCAATGAATCCTTCATAGCCTTAATCCCCAAACAAGGGAAGGCCACCTCCACAGATTTCGACCTATAGCATTATGCAATGTGATCTACAAAATTATATCCAAAGTCATTGTCAATCGTCTTAAACCTCTCCTCCCAACCCTAGTGTCAGAGGAACAAACAGGCTATGTGGAAGGAAGACAAATTCTAGATAATATAATACAAGCACATGAAACGGTTCATTCACTCATTACCAACAAACAGGCTGGAATGATAATGCAGTTGGACATAACAAAGGCCTATGACAAACTTAGCTGGTCATCTATAAGGGCAATTTTAAAAGCCTATGGCTTTGATCATGATTGGATAAAATGGGTTATGGCGCTAGTTACCACAGCCAGCTGTTCAATTCTTCTCAATGAAGATCCTTCCAAAACCTTCAAGCCTTTTAGAGGTCTAAGGCAAGGAGATCCTCTTTCTCCTTTCCTCTTCATTCTAATGATGGAAGGGTTAGGAAGAGCTATCAAAGCTGCTAAGGAGGAAGGGAGAATTCAGGGTCTGAGACTCACTAATGGTGGGGACACGGTGACACATTAGCAATTTGTGGATGACACTATGCTTCAAGGCACTCCCACTATTAAGGAAACCAAAGCATTCAAATAGATTCTGAGTGAGTTTGCTAGGGCAGCAGGCACTGAGGTAAGTCTCACTAAATAAAAAATCTTCTTTTTCAATACATATATTTCAATTCAAAGAAATATTTCCAGAATTTTGGGATTTCAAAGGGAGACACTGCCTGTGAAGTACCTGGGAGTTCCTCTCACTGACAAATCGCTTTACAAGGACATTTGGGAGCCCATTCTTAATAAGCTAAAAGATAAGATTAGCAAATGGACAAACAGAGCACTTAATCTAGTAGGGGGACTAGTTCTCACTAAGGCTGTCCTACAAAGTATCCCTATCTATATGTTATCTACCGTTCCAACACTAGCCAGTGTAATGACCAATATAAGAAACATTCAGAGAGACTTTTTATGGGGGAAAGGTGAACAAAAGAAGAAATGGGCCCTTGTGGCATGGGACAGAGTATGCAAACCTAAGTCCCATGGTGGCTTGTGTCTTCATGACCCAGGAATTATAAATAGAGTTCTTGGTGCCAAAATTTGTTGGAGATGGCTAAAAGAAATTCAAGCCCCTTGGGAAAAACTCTAGAAGCATAAATATGCTAGCAAATGGCAGGAGGAAAATCTAATCAGAATGATAGGACAGGTAAAAGGTTCTGCAATTTGGAATAGGGCATGGGGGAACAGAGCCCTAGTCCAAAACCATAGTTTCTGGGAGATCAGAAAGGGGAACCTGGCTTGGTTCTGGGAGGACAATTGGCAGCAGGAGGAAAATCTCCGAAGTGAAGAATTAGCAGACATTCACACTAATACCATCAACAAAGGACTAAAGTGGGTAAGTGACTATTGGGACCAAGAAAGGAATGATAAGAAATGGAGAACTTGGAAACTTCCAGATTATAGTGGAATGGGCATGTTGCAACTCAAGCCACAACCCTTCAAGGTCTTTTAGACAAGAGACAAATTTTGAACACAAACTTGAATGATCAACTAAGATGGGGAAAAAACAAGACAGGTCTCTTCAACCTTAAGGATGCCAAAAGAATAGAGGCAGGGCTAAACCATCCCAACACTGATAAGACATGGAAAGAAATCTGGGAAAATCCTCGTTGGATGAAAGTAAAACTGTTCAAGTGGCTGGTTCAATAGGGCAAGATTTTGACATGGGATAACCTAAGAAAAAGAGGTTTTGTTGGCCCCTCAAGATGTCACTTATGTAGACAGCAGGAAGAAACTACAAATCATCTCCTGAATAGATGCACTTTCACCACAACTCTTTGGAATTGGGTTGGAGAAGTCTTTGAGCAAACAGACAGAGATGCTAATGACATCATCACCACTTTGAAGAACTAAAGGAAAAATTCTCGGATAATGAGATCATAAACTCTGCCTGGACGTTGACCCCAGGATTCTTAATTTGGAATGTCTGAAAGGAGTGTAACAATAGGATTTTTAAGGAGAAAGTGAGTCTGATGAGTAACATCCTCAAACTAGTCCTCAAACAACTCAAAGAAACTGTACATATACTGGGAGGAGAAGCTACATGTAAACCTATTGAACAAAGAGAGACAAGAATATTGAAGAAATTAGAGTTCAAGGTCAATCCCCCTCAGGGTTCTAGGCAGATTATCAAGAAAACCTCAACAAAAAAGTCTTTATGGCAACCCCCTCCTCATGGTTTTTTAAAATTCAACATAGACGGGGCTTCAAAAGGGAATCCAGGAGAAGCAGGTTATGGAGGGGTTCTGAGGGATGAGGAAGGAAACATACAGGTCATCTTCCACAGTTATCTTGGCAAAGCTACTAACAATATGGCTGAGCTCATGGCTATGGAATCATGCTTGGAAATACTGCTCAGGTACAACATTCAAAATGTCATCATTGAGGCTAATTCAGAACTTGTCATTAACTCAGTAAAAAGGATAAATGTTGGAGCTGCTCCTGAGAAAATCTCAGAACATTGGTGGCTTTTGCAAGTCTACCAAAGAATCCAAGCGCACCTAAGACGGCTGAGAACTCTCGGGTTGGTGCATGTTCGTAGGGAAGCCAAAAATGTGGCGGACTGGCTTGCCAATGAAGGGGTACGAAATAGGGATATTGATCTCTGCTGCCGTGGGAGGAGATAACAGATGACAGGTTGAAGGAGAGATGTTCATCCAGAGCCCTTAATGACCGACAACAGCATCAGGAAAATCAAGAGACCATTTTTGTTGAAACAGAGCCACAGTAATGGGGTTCCATTTTTATGGTTTCATCATGAAGTGTTTTGACATAAGTGTGATCCCTTTTAGGGGGCAGGTCTATGGCAACCTCATTAACAAGGGTAATGGCAACCCAGACATCTCAGGGATCTTCATCTCCCCATGGCCCATGAGCTGAACTTGGATTTTCTCGGTAACCGCAAAACCCCAACTTTTATTACGGTAAACAACTTTACAACCATCGCGGTGGTTTCCGGTATTTCGCAAGCTCATCAAGCAGGAAGCAGTTTTTCTCATTTGGGAGCGATTCCACTCACCATGCGACACATGGCTAGAGGTGGGGTGGAATTATCGCCTTCATTGCACGCTAACCATCGGTTCTTTTAGCCCATGCAATATGCTCCGTAACCGTTGGATCAAGTGCGGATAATCTACGGCCATGATTTTGCGGGCAAGTTGGTGGGTCCACGTCAAGGGTTAAGTTTCGAGCTGTTCACAAGACCTCTCCAGGATCGCGCATAGATGGTGGATTTCAGAGGGTTAATGTGATCGCAGGTTAAGCCAAAAATGGACCTGATAAGATTAGAGGTTATGGTCTAATGGGTTTATCGGGTCCCATTCTTTTGTTAAAAGGTGCGCTTGTTGGCCACCTGATATCTTTCTTATTCGCTAGATCATCAGTTCATGATCCAACAATCAGTTTGGAACTGTAGGTTTGTTTGGCGGGCTCGTGTCCTTGAATATGCTTTGTCGTTTTGTGACCTTGTTCTGGGGTTGGCCTGTCGTATTGGTGGGCCCCATAGCCGTGGTCGCCTTTGTACAATATTTCTCTTTTTAATTGAGTAGAAGGATTCACTCTTGACTTAGCAAAAAACAAACAAAAAATTAAACTATAAATTTATTATTTAT
>APFE031051443.1:0-11766 GCA_000404065.3 Pinus taeda | reverse complement strand
TATCTAATAGAGTTCCTTATTATGGGAGAGACAATAGAAAGGTTAAGGATGGTGATAACATTTTTATTTTAAATGTTTAAAAATTGTTTACTTACTTTGGTCTGTGTTAGTGGGGCCCTTGTTTGGTCCCACATGGTTGGAAAAATGGTCATCATTGAATCAACTATTTATACAAATATTTTTGGCAAGTTATAATGTAGATAAGGATGTTGGAAATGATTTTGGGTTTTCTGCGACTTGTTTTATGTCTATTTCAAAAATCGATACATTCTAGGGTGGGAGTTACTAGGTAAAATAGGTCCATGAACTCTATGATTTAGGCCACATTCACGTCTTGTAACATTGGTTTCCATGCTAAAGTTTCAAATATTTTATTCTTTACAACTTTCTGTTTTGTTGATAGAAATCCTCATATTTATATTTGTGCATATAAAGCACGAACTCCTGAACCCTTGTTTAACCATATTGTGATACTTTATATTACTGGCAGTCTTTCTTAATGGTGTTGAAAACAACTAGAATTTTTTTCTTGAAAACAACATTGGAGTTGATGGAGGCTCAAATACTAGAAACCACATTGTCTCAAAACATTGGATTTCCTATTCTAAACTACTTAAATAGATAGGACATAAAACTACTATGCATGGGTATAGTGACTAAATGATAAACTCTATCTAATAAAATATATTTCAACTACAAATAGATTGTGTCATATTATATACGATCCCATACCATGTCATTGTATAAGGTTTATAAATTTCTCAGTAAAGAATGCTAGCTGTGCAAGATTGTATTCTTCCTTATCCAATATTTGATCAATGTTAGTTGAGATAATTTCTATTGAAATTCAATTGGTTGTAATTAATGGGATGCATGTGGCTTAGAAGCAATTTTGTTGTACTCTCAACTCAAGAGTTCCTTTTGAAACATGCTATATTATGAAACTTCTAGTCAAAATTTGCATATTATGGGATGCATATGGGTTCATTCCTTATACCTTGGTCTCTTTAGGAGATACTAGTGAAACAAGCTATCAAAAATTGAGAGGTATAAGTTAATGAATGCATAGATACTAGGATTAGAAAATTTATAATAAAACTGATTTCTGATGTTGAATCTTCATAATTAATTGTGAATAAATACATGAGAGTGCGGAAGTGTTTTTTTAACATGATTATTCTTCTTTGATCACAGAGATATGACCTTCATCCTGCTGCGAAGGCAACTGCTACTAGTGTTTTAGCATCCAAATTAGGGGCAGACCTAGGGTTGAATTTCACCATACAAGATGATGCAAGAATGATCCAAGACTAAGAAAAAATCCATGATGTCGAGGTTGTACCATCTGTTGGTCTTAGAAACAGGCAACCCAGTACAAAATAGCTAAATTGATGAGGGATTTGGATTTATACTAGGTTCACCAGCCCAACTATTGGAAATGATGCAAAATTGATCTTTACAAACACGTGCATTTATGCAAACTATAAATGTAATATTGGATAGGAAGACCTATCCATTAAAAGGATAAAGTTCCCACAAGAGTGTATCTTTAGCAACTCATCAAGATACTTTATCTAAGGTAGGTGATGCTACCACAATTGAAGTAAAAATCTTGCAAGTGACCACCTCAACAATGTCACTAAGTGTTCCCTCTAGATCATCAATAACATGTGTAAAAGATAATTGTTGTAAAGATGGACAAACCTCCATACTTCGCAGCCTATGATATTCATCCTTCAACTCAGTTAGAATATATTCAACACCCAAATGCCACTGGACAACTTATGTCAATTCCTCAATCAACAGCTCGATGTGTAGTCACCCAAAGATAGGCAACATGCAAGGTAACATGATCAACACTCATCAACTTCAAGCCTAACAAGATGTAGCTGTTATAGGGAAAATAATACTAAGTTTCCATTCAACGACACTATCTATAGTTTATTCCTTAAATTTTACTATAGAAATGGAAAATAAGACACATGGCTCTCTCACTCGCTCAAATTGACCTTTTAGTCGAATAGATTATTAAAATGCTTTAGTTGTATTCAGGAGTGGGTGACAAAAATCATTTCAATCAAAATTTTGAATTTGGTATTAATGTATTTTTTCCCTCATACTAGTGAGAGACTCTTAGCCTTGCAATTTGCTACCATGTATAAGAGTTTGGGTGAATCTAGAAGGTCTAGAACTTTAAACTCTCAACAGATTCCTTCGGGGAGAAATCTTGATCATTTGTTCCTTGGAAGGGGATTAACACCAATAATTACCAACCACACTAGTCAGATAGACATGAAAGACATTAAATATATAATAACTGTGTGAACCCCAACAATTGTGTCATTTCTAATGATGGAGGGCCACATTGCATATAAACACCAATACTATTTATCTAAAGTAAACATTGGAGCTCCAGTTGCAATTATTCATAGTAAATGTAAGAAGTAAGTGTCACAACTCATTCCCTATCATGTAGATATTACTCAAGCTTGAGGGCATATTCCCACTACAAGGTTTTGAGCTAATACCTTGCAAATTCACTTATTTTTTTGTTTTTGGTATTCTATGAATTTATATCAATGATGTTATTTTTGTTTATTCCTTGTAGTTTGAAATGGTTTATCTTTCTTTATGAAGACTAATCCAATGTTCATGCCGGGGGAAAAAGTTTTAATTATTGTTGACTGTCTATTTTCAATGATGTTGTGCTAGCATGGGAATTTGCAATAAATGACTTCACATAAAAGGTCTTGTTATATTAAGGTTTTCCTATCTCTTTTTTTACTAGTAGTTAAATAATAAAAATGCATCCTTTCAAATTTGAAGACATCATATGAATATCTTTATTCTTCCTGAACCTAAATTGTTGGCTATAGGAGAAAGATGATATTGATAACCAAGAAGAAGGGGAAGGATCAATACTTTGAGTAAAGAGAAGGTTAAAGCTAACAACTCAACTGATGTAACGACTAATTCCTCTAATACCGACTACGACTATTCATTGAAAATCAAGTGTGGAATATGAGAATGCAACATATATTCTTGCCAAAACACCCTTGTGAGATGCATGCAAATTAGTTTCCACCTCAAATAAAGATATGGGAAAGAAAGCTAAAAATGAAAATTTATATGTATCTAGTTGGCTTCACTTAGATAATCAATCAATTGTATTATGAATAGGATTTTGTTAGTTTTACATGTAGTTTTATATCCGGTCTATTGTTTTGTAATATTGACCATCTTTATTAAGCTCCTTTTTTCTATTTGAAATATGCAAGTTTTCCTTTTAACATGAAGTCGTCTAAGAAATATTGTACACAATTGCTTGATTGAATTGTCTATCACATGGTCAAACTATATTTTTTTCAGTACCAGAAGAATTTTATGAAAATCAATGAAATTCACTGCTTCATTTTGCAAGGCCTCTGGGTAGTGTTAGAAACCTAAAAGGTTGAATGTGAATTCTATTTTGAGGATAACAAAAAGCTTCATGGATAAAGAAAAATTTGGAATATGAGCTCTCCAGGTAGTATTTCTCTTTGAACAAGACCACTAGTTGTAGTGGATTGTCAATATCTATAGTTCTTTATCAAGCTTCAGCAAAAAGGTCATCCATTTTTTATTGATTATTAGTTGATGGATTTGTTATTTCTACTTGTTGCTTTTTCTTGAAGTTTTTGTTCTAACCGTTTGAACTAATTGAGGAACAAACATTGGTGGTATTATTGTAACATGTTAAATTCTTGTTCGTATTGAATCAAATATTTTCTATAAAAGATCAATCAATGTGTCATATCTTGGAAATTACAAGTTTGGTAAATATGAGAAAACTATTGGTGCTTTGCATGTAAATATGCAAAACAGTTCAAAAGCATTATCTTAATTTTTTTATAATGATCACTGATGCTTTGAGTTTGAGTGATTGAGGATGACCACAAGTGTTCCCTGTAATTGGAAGTTTGGTGTTGGAATTTAGTGTAGATTTTCCATTCAAGAATCATATAGCAAATGGAATCTAAAAGTTACATTCCAAAATAATCATATTTGGGGATTAATAGTGGTGATTACTACATATTTTCGATGTTGGAAATTTTCTCCAAATCATAGCTAATATATTGTACCATAGGCCAGGAACACAATGGGAAGGGAATTGTCTTTTGCAATCCATCCACTTATACTATATTGATCCATAACTATAAGAAAAACATTAATAATTTGATATAAACTAGTTGGCTTATTCATAGGTGATAATGGACCCAAATAGTAGTTCTTATATGAAGAAATGCTCGTCAAACTTGGGCATTCTCGACATCATTGACCTCCAACCATGTACTTATTCACTTATCCTTCTACATTATCCAGTTATATACATGTATATGAGGCTATCCTATTATTGTGTCCTTTTTACTTCATTTTGTTTTATTCTAGACTTAGCTTTGGCATTTTCTAGGAGTTTTGTTAGCACTCCCACATTGTATAAGTAATCTACATCTTGATATTTTTAGCATGTAACTTAGTTGGTATGATTGTGCCTAAGCTTTCCTTGAAGGTTGAGTACTAAGTTTACTAAGGTGTTATTTTCTATGGTGATTTTTTATTTGCTTTGTTTATATAGGTCATTTGGTGAAATAATGACCGCTATTGCTCAACTAAAGAAAATTGGTTCGAGTTTCTTGCTTTTATGGGGAAAAATGGCATTGAAAATATTGCTAATGTTGAGGTATATAATATCGTATAAATCCTTTATATTCAAGTGTTCATCATATTTCATGTCTTATACTCTGTATTATATCTTCTTTGTTTTTCAGAAAAGGAACTCACTATTGATGGTAAGAAGTAGGAATTGAAGAAAGAGGAGGATGACGACATTGGAGTGACAAAATGCAAATTAAAGAGAGAGAGAAGAGAATTGTTCTAGTGGCACATTCCATAGAGCCAATATCCTGCATAAAACTCACACATAGAGACTTATGGTCAAGTCTTTAGAGTTGTTGAATTCACCTGCAATGCCTTGGAAACACAATTATTATGTTTTGAAGTGATGAAACAATATTTCATGTGTAAATTGTACTGCAACCAATATTAAGTTGGAAACTCATATTGTAATACTTGACATTTTATATAATATAATTTATGTGGTTGAAATTATTTATAGTTGCACTTGATATTATTTAGTATTGTAATTAACATATGTAACTTTGCATTTTCATATTAGATGAACATATACATTGTATGGATTTTTTTTTTAATTTAGTTGCAAAATCATACTAATTAATTTATGTTAATTAATAATGAACACATAAAATCAATTTAAAACTACTAAATTAGTGTTCATGTTGATTAATGATGAACACAAATAAAATAAATATGCAACTAAATTAGTTTCTTATAATGATTGTTAATAAAAGTAAATGAAATGAATGTAAACTACTAAAGGGGTCATTTATATAATGAATATGAAATTGCTAAAAAAAGATAAATGACTATTGCAAATAATAAGTTTGTGATTACAAATGATGAGTAAATTTTTCATATATATGACTATTAGTATATAATTTACAGTGTCTTATAACACGACCAAAATTTAGTTATATTTCTTTGGTCATTAATTGGTTTCAAACAAAAAATAAAATTTGCACATATATGACTATTAGTAGCTAATTTACAATATCTTATAACATGACCAACATTTTGGTCATATTTCTTTGGTCATTAATTGGTTTTCTTGAGTGATCATTTAGTAGTATTTTTTTTTGTATATTTGGTCATTAATTGTATCAATTAATGACTAAATTAAGGACCAAATTAATGACAAAATATACTACTAGACAATAAATTTGAGACTACCAATTAATGACTAAGCTAAACATGAATCAAATTTTGTCGCGTTATAAGATACTGTAAATTAGGTATTATTGGTCACCGACCGAAAAATAATCATTTATGTGAAAATTTTAGTCCTTTTTTATTAACTAATTAGCCATTTTGTATTGGAGGTAGTATATATATATGTTTTTTAACAATATATATTATTATTACAAGAGAAAAATAAAAAAAAACCATTTGCTCATTTATCTCGATGACACTCTCTCACCTTTATTTCAGGCTGTTTCTCTGTCTATTCCTATTGAAAGGTGGCCCTATATTGATTGAAAGGAAGAATGAAAAAGGCTCTTTCTTGAATTCATGCATGACCCATCTCCTCATAGTATCGTAGGAGAATCACATCATTGTTGCCAGTTGCACGATGGTTGAGTTATGCCATCCAATGAAGCACTCCTTCTACACACCACAAAGCATCAATAGGACAGCTTAGTGAGGGGGCAACAAAAGATGGATGATTTTTCGACTTATTATGGTCAATACTCACACAACCCCCATTATGGAAGACACCACAGGACTAAATGGGGGATAATTGCTTCCAAAGTTACTATTAAATATTGTTATATACAAAATGGATTTAACTAGTTAGTATATTAAATTTTTATCCCTCTTGAGAAGTTGTTTTCCTCACGTGAGAACTTAGGATATAGAATGAAAATAAGACTTAGTACTTAGGAATATAATATTATTTTCCTTGGCTTATCCCATTTCCTTAAGCCCTTAGCACCATTTCCCTCTCATGGAGCCTTGACTGTCCATACTCCTTAGTTTGACTTGATTTTCAATAGTGATGTATTTATTAATATATATGTGTGATTATGAAGTATAACTTTAGGCTCACGATCCTTTTAACCTATAAGCCCCTTGACCTTATATCACCTAGGAATTGCATACCAAAACATACTAGTTCACTAACCTAAAATATCATATGTACGCATACAGTTACAACCCAGGGATCAAATTGGGGTATCATGTAACCTGAAATGATAACTTTCACATAGATTTTTCCTAGAAACATTGACACCATCCCAATTCATACATGTGTTTATTGAGTTTAACATTTGGCTATGATTGGTGGATTTGTAGCTTATTAGTGGAAATTAAATTCACCCGTCATATTTTGATAGTGTTATAGGAAACTGTGGACTTGGATTAATGATCATAGATTGGAAGAGGCCACCTTACAAAATTGAGGTATGTCTTAGGCTCAAATTTCTTTGGTTGGAAGGAATTTGTTGGAAAATTGAACGCCTTGTCTCTATTATTGTGTGTGTTGTTAAATTCCATCATTGGTGGCTAAGAGGCATGGAAGGTCATAGTCACTTGGGAAACTTTCCCTGTTGTGAGATCCTAGATATCCACAAATTTCTTCTCAAGTAAGAGTACCAAATTGTTGACAATAGGACCTACATCTTGTCAAAAACTAGAAAAATACATTTTAAGGAATATATTACAATATAAGTTATGTAGTAGTAATGGAGATTTTGGTACAAAAATAAAAGAGAAAAATGACTGTCATAAGAAAAATGCTAAGCTTGAAGATGACTGGTCACAATCATAACCTTGGAATTTCAAATCTGTTGCCTTAATTTTCAATATGTTTATGGGTTCCATGCTTCTAGAAACAAGGAAGAGGGCTCTATTCAACAAGCATTGGTGGTTGTGGATATGGTTGGGGTCACTCGAGATTATTAACAATCTATAAAATAAACTTAGGAAGAAAATACTATGCATATTTTATATTAATTTAAGTTATTATGTATCATAAAACATATCTAGTATTAACCATTTTCACAGGATCTATACAGGTAAAAACAAAGAATCCTTTGTGAAAGAAAATTTGTGCAACAAGTCTTTTAAATAGTTTTGATGTTCAAATGTGGGACAATCTCTCTTTTGTATTATTAGACTGATAAGTGAAGTTGCAACACTTTCCTAATACAAAATGTTTTTTTTTTTTTAAATAATAATTAGAAACTCCATTCAACAAAAAATTATTTCTGCTTTGGCTATTTTACAATTTGCAAGATACTTATTGCTCTTAAATGATATAATTTATGTCCTCATTATTTTTTCTTTGAGATTCTTTCCTAATCAATGAATGGGTTGATAACTAAAGAAGGTGTTGTTGATGTAGAGTACGTTGCATCCTATGAACCAAATAGAGACACTAGTTCATTTTCTTTGAATTGATTGATTCAATACCATTTAGAGTTTAATATATGGAACTCTCTGAGAGTTCCTAAAACACATGATCTAATTTCTAAATTATTTGAATAATGTTAAAGATAAAAATGTTATGTTGAATGTAATTCAAATCACCATGGATGAACTCAAGAAATGGAAAATAGAAGAGAAGGGCACACCATAGGACTTGCATAGAATGTTTAAATTAAGATTTGAATGCAATTATGTAGTCTTGGAAAAATGTCAAGCCATAAGCACATTACTCAAAAAAAAGGCACCTCTGAGTCTATAAACAATTGTGACATTTACAACTTGCTAAAGAAAAAGTAATTGAAAGACATTACAAAAGTCTTAATTGAGCTAGAGGAAAGTATTAGGAGCAAGAGAATCATAATTATGATAAATCTAATGATTTCCAAGAAGTTCCTAAAGGAATTCATTGCTAGCCTTTAAAAATAAATTACCTTAATTAATTATGGCAGAAAATGGTTCTTACTGTGGATTCTCCGGTAACTACGTCGAAAGTAATAAACCACAAAGGTCTTAAATCCAGAATCATTGCCCTATACGGAGGGGATACATGGAGTGAAATCATTTTACTCGAAAAAACTAGAGCAAAGATAGCAAGAAGAACTGCAGACCTGCATTTCCTTAAGAACTGTCGTGACAATAAACTCATTCCCCTATTTGCTCAAATTAATCATAGATTACATAACAGATATAATAGCAAGGCGTTTTTTCAACTGAGCATGTCTCTAATAAGGGTAGAAATAAAAAGGGTTAGGGCTTCTTTAGATAATCTTGGACGCTCAGTGCTCTCAGCACACCGAAGGCTAGCCAGCATCATCAGCGAGAATCTTTGGTCTGTTATTGATGCCAGGGCTGCTCTGAAAGCCATTAATGAAGGGCACGTTACTGAAGAATGACAGCGCAAGAAATTGTCCAATTTACTATACAAATCACATTATAAAAGTGAAAAATTAGACATTTATATTGAAAGTTCAACAGACGTAGAAGGATCAAGAAACATAATGGGAGGCTCAGACAGAAACTTAGAAAATCTAACGCACTACACAGATGGTAATAACAATGGTTTAGATAACGGTTATCGAAGCAGCAATCATGACGCGGTTGGAAGATATGGGCAAAACGTTGGTAGCCTTGGCAATGGTGTAGACAGTGATGGAATCAGTGAGCTTACGCAGACTCAAGGCTTGAATATCGATGATATAAATGATTCGGTGTGCAGGATTAAATGGAAAAATAATACGCAGAATGCACCGATTGACCCAATGGGCACATTTCAAATAATTAATATGCAGATCGATAAGGAACTAATTATCCGTAATACACTAGACTTGGGAGGTAGCAACCAAAGAAATAATACACATAACGTTGTGATGGAACTTGCGCAGAAGCAAATTGATAATACACATAACGTTGTGGTGGAACTTGCGCAGAAGCAGATTGACTGTAATATAACGCAGAACGTTGTTGTGGACATGAATCACATCAAGGAACTTGCGCAAAAGTGAATTTAATCGACTGTAATATAGGTAACTCTGTGGGCAGCAAGGATAGGTATGCGGTGATCAAAAATCAATATTTAGAAGAAGATAATGCATACATTCAGTTGGACAAATGTAATATGCATTATTTGGTTGCAAACAAAATTAACAACAATCATAATGTCCTCAGAAAAGGTTTGGGATTTGCAGTTGCTCCGAAAAACCTTCCTATTGAGAAAATGATATGTAGCATAGAGGATGGGATTAACAACTTTCCTTTGGAAGAAAAGGAAGCATTAAGACAAGAGTGCTCCCTCATTATGAGAAAGGTCAAAACTCCCAAAAGCAATTTGAGTAAAATAAAACAAAGAGCCTTCAAATCCCTGCGTAACAATGATAAAATTGTGGTTCTTAAGGCAGATAAGGGAGGAGCTGCCATGATCTTGGATAAAGAAGATTATGTATACAAAATGAACAAACACTTCAAATGTGATAGTGATAAGAAACTGAGTAGTAATCCCATCCCCAAGATTATGAAAGAGGTGAAAAAGGCAATTTTGGAATCCAACCTTGATGATAAATTAAAAAAGAAATTAATTCCCTCTTGTGAATCCATCCCAAGGATTTATGGGTTACCCAAGATCCATAAAGAAGGAGTTCCTCTTAGACCAATAGTCAATACCATTGGATCCCCAACCGATGAGCTCGCTAAGTATGTTGCAAAAATCCTCAAGCCCCTTATCGGAAACACTGATTCTTTCATCAAATACTCCCATGACTCTGTGAATCTCATTAAGAATGAGAAGATAGAACATGATGAAATCCTTGTTAGCTTTGACATAGTGTCCTTATTCACCAAGATTCCTCTTGAAGAAGCCATTCAGGTTATAAAAGATGTTATTGATCCAGGGACTGCAAGATTGGACGAAATCTGCTTGCGATCAACAGTTTTCACCTTCTAGGGAACATATTATGAGCAGACATCTGGAGTGGCAATGGGATGCCCCTATCGCCAATCATGGCCAACTTATACATGGAACATTTTGAAAGGAAGGCCCTGGAATCTTACCCTTTGAAGCTAGCTTGGTGGAAGCGATTCGTCGATGATACCAATATAAAATGGACACATGGTAAAACAAAGCTTGACAAGTTTTTTATTCACCTAAATTCCATCTCTTCAGAAATAAAATTCACTATGGAGCTTGAAGAAAACATGAGCATCACATTCTTAGACATTCTCATCATGAGAAAAGAGGATGGCTCCATAGGGCATAAGGTTTTCAGGAAGTCAACCCATACATAAAACTACCTCCACACCGATTCCCACCATCACCCAGCCCAGAAATTTGGTGTTCTAAACACTCTTGCTATCAGGGCCCTTCGAATTTCTGAAGCTGAACATCTGAATGAAGAAAAGAAGCATTTAGCCTCAACCTTTAAGAGTATAGGCTACAAAGAAAATGAGATTAAAAGAGCAATACAGAAAGTCGAGAAAAGGATGTTATCTCATGAACCTAAGGCCCGAGATCAACTTGAGGGTGGTAGGGTTTTTCTACCTTACATTCATGGAGTTACAGATAAGATTGCGAAAATCCCAAGAAGGAAAAACATAAGCACGCAATTCTCAGCATCTAGAACTATTAGGCAAGGTATGAGATCTGTCAAGGATAATATTCATAGACATCAACTTAAAGGGGTTTATAAAATTGACTGCTCATGTGGAAAAAGCTACATTGGTGAAACAGGTCGCTCCCTGTAGACCAGACTCAAGGAACATGGAGTTGGTATTAATAATGAAAGGTCTCGTACTTCCACCCTAGCAGAACACTCCTCAAAAGCTAAGCACCATGTCTGCTTGGAAAGCGCCTCAATTATCGCTAAGGAAGAGCAACACCATAGGTGAAAGATCAGAGAAGCTCTTCAAATTATCAAACACCCGCATAATCTCAACAGAGACAATGGTATGGAGATTAGTGGAAGCTGGCTTCCCCTAATCAGAGAAATTAAGGTCACCAACACTTTTCAAGTTTAGCATTCTGTGGTGGAATTTCCTCTTCCTCCCCCTTTTTTCTAATCTTAGTAAGTTAGTAACCTCGCTTTAATAATTTAAGTATAATAATAATAATAATTAGTACACAATTAAACATTTACAATATTAATTATGATAATGACCATTATCATTAATTAA